>JACCIB010001200.1:0-48439 GCA_018906965.1 Philotrypesis tridentata
TATTTTTATTTCGGGACCTAGCCTCGACCCGTAAATTGTTAATATTTGTCCAGGCTTAAGTTTGTAGACAACAGCCATAAATACTGTAAGAGTGTTGCCATTGACTACTCTCCACAGAATCTTGGGTTGAGACACTTTCTGTGTTGGGACAATTTCTTGTCCCCTTGTCTTATGCTGGGGTGGGACCACTTTTTCTCTGTCCCACGTCTCCCTCTTGAGTCCTGCTTGTAGACTACAGGCCTGATGATGTTCTACTTGTAGTTAGGGTTTGGTATTTTTTTCAATAAATTTATTTTAAACAGAATTTTCAAAGTTTAATACCAAATTGTTTTGTACCTTTATTTCAGCTTTTCAGTAATCAAGCTCTTACAATCGTTGTCCTTGATTATAATTTTACAGTAGCAGTTTCAACGGAGTAGTTTTCATCGTAGTTGTACAGTAAATCTAGTCTTATTCTACTTTCACCGATTCTAGTCTAATATTGTATACAGAGAAGGGTTCTAATTTTCTCCGTGTACAATCTTAACCTACTTATAGGCTACACGACTTCTCGTGGCAAGTATTGTCCTTAATTAAGCTGTGAGTTCTAGTCACTCTCGACAGATTTATTGGCGGTCCCTCCAGAGTAAAGACTTTTGTCGACAGGCCCTCGTAGTCGAGTCTTCAAATAAAGGAGTTCCAAATCGGTCTATAATCACACTTGTCGATATCCAGCGGGACTACTCAACTTTCTAGGGTAGAGCCCTCGTAGCCGAATATGATAAGGTGATGTATATGTTGGCGGATTTCTCCCCTGCATTTTACTGGTCAGCGAGACTACGCAAGCGACTACTCGCGCGTTCACTCTGCAAAACGTCCCGGTAGCAGCGCATCTCCAGGACTTATAAAGCCTCAGAAATGGCATACTTAATCCAGCCTGATCAAGGACACAAATAACCAAAACTTGCCACCCCGAAGCAATGTTTCCTCACTCTCGGATCAGTAGGCCGCGCAAAAAGCTGACGCGCGAATCAGCAACTCACTCGCCGCACGCTATTGATGTCATGATCGACGCAGCATATGTAGCAATCAGCCGTCATACAATACTTGCAAATACATTTTAACGCACCGTCGGCTGAATGCTACATACTAATTTAAAAATACCATACTCTATTAAATAATTAATAGACCTGGCACGTTACAATATAATAGAATAGAGGATTTCAACTGCCTTATCTATTGTGTGGAACTATAGGGAACAATGGAAGTATTATATTCCTATTAATATATAAATGAACTCTTTATTGTAGGTTACAACGTTTTTCGTGGGAAAATGTTTTATCGAATCTGTCAAAATTAGTTACATTATATATATATGTTGCTATGTACATCTTTTGTCACGATATTCGAAACTGTGCCACAGAACCACCGGATGGATATCGATATTGATTGATTGATCCTAATCAATAGAGGCTCGGATTAGCATATTGATAGAGGATATAGAGGGTGATAATTTGTTAACCAATGATAAAATTGGATTTGGAAAAATGAGCGCTCGGGAAAATTACAGATAGAGGAATTAATTAGTGGTGATCTATTAAGAATCAATAGAGTATTTGGTAGAATAGAGGACCAATTGGAAAATTCGGCAGACGGATCGACGCTTCCGTGAAGGAGGAGGCCGGGTGGGAAAACGCGGCACTCTTCCTCGAGCGAAGCGTCAGTCTCGGCTACTCTGTCGTGGGACGCCTTGGAGGGCAGTCTACACTCTGTTCCCGACCTTGTTAAGGGGTTATGCCAGAGTTAAATTTTAAAAAAATCAAAATTTTTGAAGTGATAACTTCTTATGGCTCGCCTGAGGTGTAACTAAAATGTAACGAAAAAGCGTTCTCTCGACCACATGTTTTCCGTCACAAAAAATTGTATGTATAGGTATATAGCATAGGGAAAGCGTGGAAAGCAAAAGAGGGGAAAAGGAGAGAGAGCAAGGGGAGTGGCAGCAATCCCCACTACCGATAGTTTCTATGCAGTGGACTTAGAGCAAGACCTAGCTTTTCTATACTGTGTGTTCTCTCTATACTCGTCACTCTTTGGCCCTTGTAGGTGCTGTATATACTGCGTTCAGGGCTTTCCCTCTGTATATGTATATGTGCGTGTGTAGCTGTACTGTGTGTTTCTATGTCTCCTCTGCCTCTATACATATATAGGTATACTTTGCGAGTATACTTATACACTCACCGGCTCAAAACAACTATATAATATCTTACTATATTATATAGTTGTTTTGAGCCGGGCTGGAATTTGCCCCCCCCCCCTCATTAGCCCCCTCAGCCCCCCCTCAAAAGAACCAAGAAACGTTTGAAAAGTTTGGTTATTTTTATGCATTTTGCCCCCTCTCGTCCCCCCCTCATCTGGCCACCCCTCCGCGCCCCCTCAGGAGAAGGTGCTAGGTAGATGGTCAGCTTCATGGGTCGAGGAGTGTGTGAAGGGTGGTGGTTAATAACTGTAGTAATAAGTGAAAGGTTTGGTTGTGAAAGTTATGGTTAGTATCATAAGCGGAATGTGTAGATTATAATTGAAGTAGGAAGACATGATCAGAGATAGTGATAAGCGTAATCAGAAAGTCATAGGTGTAAGAGATTGGTAGAGATTATGTGTGGAGGGTGGAGATCACGATTGTATTCATAAGTGGACATTGTAAGAATAGTTGGAGAAGAAGGAGATGATTGAATGCAATAGATGGATGGTGGAGGTTCTCGATATAAGGTAGATTGCAGAGCTAGAAATGGCAGATGTTGAGTGGAGGCCATCGGTGTACGTGATTGGTGAATGTTAGAAGTCATAATTAGAGGTATTAGTTGGACGCTGGCGATCATGATTAAAAGCGATATGTGGAGGGTGGAAGTGTTGGTGAAGGGAAACGGTAGACATCATGGGTATAGATGAAAAGTGTAGGATAACAGGTTGATGGAAGTTCATGGCTAGATGTGATAGATGGAGGCTGAAAATCATGGGTGATGCTGATAGTGGGCGTTATAAGGGATAAGTGGATGTCAGAAGTCATGATTGGAGTCATAAGTTGAAGGGGAAAGTGACATGCGGAGTAGGAGAACTGGATTGCCTGTAACAGATGGACAGTGGAGGGTTGTAGGTGCTAATTAGTCGGTACGCTTCATGGGTCGACATTATAGGTGGTGCGGTTTGAGGTTACGAGTAAAGATGCTAGGGGGTGCGTGGAATTCATATGTGGAGGCAGTGTTGGGATTCGAGAGAACCACCATGGGTGGCTTTTGATACTCATCGGCAATTTCAGACCGTCCAAGCGAGATCGATCTGGTACAGCTAGCTTCACGCAATACGAACTTGTCCAAGTTATGCTTGCGCTGTTGCGTACCACGTCCCGCTTATTTCTGATTTTCAGCACGTTAAATTTAAATTCAAATTTAATTTATATATAACCCTGTAAATAGCACATGAAATAAAATTTTTTTTTATATGGTAAATACAATTAATACATTTGTATAAAATAATATATTTTTAGAATAAGTGAGATAAAAAAACCCGTAATACTATAATTACAACGAAAGGTAAGTAAATTTAATTATTTTTATTCTGTAATTTTGAGCACTAATTTTGTCAAAAATTATAATTTAAAGCCCTTAGATTATATTTAAATTATGCTAAAAAAATTATAAAATCTATGTGAGCCGTGCGCTACATATACTATAGTGTATGCATGTTAACAAAAAGAGATAATTCTATTGGCCCGCGCTGTAAACAAATCACGGATAGCTGTAAGTATATCTATATTAATAGTGTATTTACCATACAAAAAAAAATTTTATTTCATGTGCTATTTACAGGGTTATATATAAATTAAATTTGAATTTAAATTTAACTCGCTGAAAACCAGAAATAAGCGGGACGTGGTACGCAACAGCGCAAGCATCACTTGGACAAGTTTGTATTGCGTGAAGCTAGCTGTGCCAGATCGATCTCGCTTGGACGGTCTGAAATTGCCGATGAGTATCAAAAGCAATCCATGGTGGCTCTCTCGAACCCCAATACTGTGTGGAGGCGATAGGTGTAGGCAGAAAGTGTGAACATATTTGCAGATTATGCGTAAAGGGTGGTGGTTATGACTGTAGCAATGGAATGTGTGTGGTTCACGTAGATAGTGTAGGAGATAGGTGGAGTGTGGAAGTCTTGATTGGAGTTATAAGTGGAAGGTATAAGTGATAAGTAAAAAACGAGGACATAATTGCAGGGAATAGGTGTTCTTTAGAAGCTACGAGTGAAGGTGGTAAGTGGTGGCGGAAGTTATGGGTGAAAGTTGTAAGTGGTAAGTCAATTAGCTAGAAGGATGGTGGAGTTTATGGGTAGATGTAGGTGGATGAAAAGGTCATGGGTCAAGGTGATAGGTAAAGGTTTGAAGTCTTGAGTATAACTGGTATATAGGGGTTGTGTGTGGACGCTGGAGGAAAAAACTAGAGGTGAGGTGTCGAGGATGTAGATAATCGGTGGTAGATAAAGGTTGAATGGTGATGACAGGTAGTTAATAGACTTCATGGTTAGAGATCAATGTGGAGAAGATAGGGAGAGGTGGCAGATGGAGGGTGGAGCTGACGGGTGAGCTATTTTTATAATAACATTTTTCAGTATCATTTATATACCTTGAATTTTATAGCAGTAGGCAAATTTTAAGAATTATTATTGTTCTACCAGTCAATAAAATATGCATATATTTAAAAATTGAGATTTGAAAATCTAAAATTTTAAAATCAATTCTTGAAATTGTTGCTGTAAATTATTTTTGTACATTACCAAAATTACAACTGAAATAATGGGGGTTGGCGAGCGGAGCGAGCAGGGGGGTACCCCCTAGTATATATATATACTATATATATATACTACACCACCCCGGTGGCCAACCAGTCCCCTCGGCACGACAGCCACACCTTGGGATTAGGGGTTGGATAAAAATACCCATTGCGCCTCCTCCCGAACGCATTGGGGGGTTGTTCTTAGCCTCTGACGGACCCGCATGGCCGTTCTCGAGAACCCCAAGACCCATTCCCAGTCCCAGGGAGAGGCCCGGCCGGAAGAGCCCTTTTTACGGGGATCCCAGACCAGGGAAGCTACTCCCGAACCCGAGAGGCGGTATCCCGCATCAGTCCGGTTTCGCCGCCATGCCTGGGTGAACCCTACCCCCAGCCCGGGGGGCGGTCGGCCGATGCTCCCGGCCCCGGGTGCATCGCCCCCCCCACCCCCCGACCCGGTTCGGGACACCACACTCCCGACACCGAGGCCGGGCCGGCCGCTTGGACCCGCCAGACGAGCCCCCACACTGGCCCCGAGGGCACACGTCCAAGTGACAACCCCTAGTGGGGGATGCTGTGAAGTAAGAATATTTATTAAGTTAGCAGAATACCTGGTGCAAGCGGAAAGAAGTTTTTTAGAAGTTTCTCCCAATTTTGAGAGAGCAAGTATACTCACATTCTAGATGTAACGAGACTTTTTCAAGTTTCACTGGAAGGTATTATTCAACTATAAGATTATAAATAATTTTCTTGTTATGTGACAAGCTAGTGAAAGTGTTGTGTTTTTGAAGTATAATTGAAAGTTTTGTTATTATTCTATAAGTTCAGAAGACAAGTGGTTCCAGATGTAACGAGACTTTTCTCAATGGAAAAGCATGTTTTACTTAGTATACGGTGTGACGGTCAGCCGTCAGCCCCAGCTCGCCTGGACACCACCGGAGACGTGCTAATGAAAAAAAAGCATGCGCTAAGACCCGGTGGTGTTTACAGGAAAGCAGGGCAGAGATGAGAACGAGAGAGAGAGAGAAGACACGGCCGGAGCAGCAGAGCAGAGCAGCGCCACGAACAGCTGAGCAGAAGCCACGCTCAGCGCGAAGCATGCGCGGCGCCGCACGAGACAGAGAGAGAGAGAAGCACCACGCGCGCCACAGCGAGAGAGCGGCAGAGAGAGGGAAGCCGCGCGAGAGCGAGAGAGAACGAAGATAGCGGCGACGGCCGAGAGCGCAGCACGGCGAGCGAAGCCACGAGGCGTACGCGCGCGAGCGACCGCCGCCATGTTGGCGAGCGATGTAGAGAGAATAAGAGCGAGCGAGAGCGAGATAGACAAAGACGGAGAATACAATGTGAGCGTAGAAAGTGGAGGCACGCGACGAGCCTCGAACGTTATTGGCGACGGGTGGAGGGCTGCGGCTCGATCCACAGCGGTACGCGAGCGAAATATCATAGAGAAAGATTGTAAGAGTAATATCAGGCGGAAAATGTATGATTGAATGCGCTACAGCCAGACAGAGAAAATTAACGAATTCGAATTTCGCGCGCAAGGAGATTTATTAGTAAGAGGGCGCTAGGACAGAAATGTACTATATCAGGCTATCACGTGATATCGCGTGAGTAAGAAAGGACAGCCAGTAAATACATGCGCGAGAAAGAGACAGAGAGAGACGCCGCGGTCGCAACGGCCGCGCAACAGGTAGAACGAGCAGTATCCAGTGAGCAGCAGGCAAATTCGGACGCACTCCAGGACAACACATTTCCCTCCGCATTTTTTTTGACATTTAACCTCCAGCATTTTCTGTACTGTAGAGGTTCGCTCCGCGAAGTTTTCTGCGCCGCGCGATTTCTAGAGAACGAGACATCACCAGGACGAGAGGACGAGCAGCCATAGCAGTTTACAGCCAGGTAGACACTTATCATTTCAAAGTGCGCGTTCCCCGCGTCGGCCGGACTTACCGCCAGAGCGTGCCTCCCGCACGCGAGCCCTTTTACATTTTTTTATTTATTCAATAAATGCCAGGCCGTCCATTTTAAGACTGTGCGTGTGTTATTTTACAAGCCCCCGCCTATCCTTCTTCCCAAGAATTCGCGGCCGCGAGATCAAGTCTGTGCACCGCTGAGCAGCCGGCAAAGCGGTTGGTGAACCGGGCGTCCAACAATTAATTAAATACGGTTCATCCGGCAGCCCGATAAAAGGGCGCGATCACGTTGTGGAGCTCTCAACGGCCTCCCCGAGAGAGCAATAAAAACTACAACGTCACATTGGCGCCCAACGTGGGGCGAAAAAGGATCGGGGAAAAGTGAAAAAACGAAACACGCTAGACTTGGCCATTTTGTGCCACGCGGTCGGCTAAGGCGGCCATATTGAAAAACGTGACGCGAGTAAATGAACACGGCGGAGATAGTAAGCCGGAGAAGAATAAAAATTTAATTTCGAAAACGAGGCAGTGCAGTGGAAAATTCCAAGAAAATTTTTTTTTCTTTTTCTCTCAGTGAACGGTCAACGATATAGGAGCATTTCCGAAAAATTTTTTTTTCTCGTCAACAGTCAGAAAAAATCGCTTGCAATACGGCCAAGCCGTACGTGTAGTCAATTTCAACAACCGACAGAATTAAACAAATTCCGCGAGTGCCACCCAATATATACGACCATTTCCGAAAAAAAAAAAAAAATCGAAAATTTTTTTTCTCTACAATTCCAACACGTGCACCACCCGCTCAACGAAATTGAATTTATGCTGGCCATAGACAACGTCCCGATATTTTGCATGCCAACAATAATTAATAATAATTATTTATAATTACCTCCAATACTATATATACCACCCTTATAACTAACAATACCCTCATATTTCTATAGACGGTTAACGGTAGTACGTCGAAAATTATTTTATAAATTTCACTACATGAGACAGATAGGAAAATTTCTTGACAGTAGACAATCAGACGCTAGATTTTACAATTACAGGAAGATCAGAGAATTATTGTTCGTATTATTAAATCAGAACAAACAAGATTTTTTTTGAAAAACCAGTAATAAAAATCAGATCGCGTCAAATTGAATATCAGCCAGAAATTCCAAGATGTCCAACGCCGGCCATCAAGAAATAATGGAGAAACTTAGAAAACACAGGGAGGTAAGAGCTATAGTAAGAGAAGTAATTAAACTGGATCGAAAAGAGATTCAAAACGCATTAGAAGACATTCAAGCAGAGACAAACGGAACGAGAGGTGTATTACAGGATCGCTTATTACGGGCAAGAGTGCTATTGGAAACAAAGTTAGATGCACCATGGTATCCATGGAACGGCAAACCAACGATCCCAAGGCTCAGACAATTGAACGAGGAAAACCATGGAACAGAAAAATGAGGACTCTCCGAACGTCTTTGGCTACCTCGACGACATCGTCATTGCAACCGACACGCTCGAAGAACATAAACACCGAGTCAGACATGTACTCACAAAACTAACCTCAGCTGGATTAAGTATCAACCCAAAGAAATGCGAGTTTTGTGTGAGAGAAATAAAATACCTAGGATTCATCCTGGATAGAGACGGACTAAGAACTGACCCCGCCAAAGTCGAACCAATCTTGAGGTGTCCAGCTCCAAGAGACTTGACAGAGTTACGTAGAGTGCTAGGAATGTTCGGGTGGTACTTGAGATTCCTAGAAAATGAGTCAGAAATAAAAGTGCCTCTTACTCGTCTCCTTCGAGACCAGAAGAACTGGAAATGGGGAGACGAACAGCAAGAAGCCTTCGAGAAGTTGAAGATATCCTTGACGAATGCGCCAGTTTTAGCCAGACCAGATTTTTCGAGACCTTTTACGATCCAATGCGATGCGAGCGATTACGCAGTTGGAGCCGTTCTCACACAAGAGTTCGACGACGGAGAGCATCCTACAGTTTATGTCAGTCGAGTTTTAACAGCTCCTGAAACAAACTATACGACCACCGAGAAAGAATGCCTCGCACTCATCTGGTCGATCCAAAAACTGCGACCTTACGTAGAAGGATACCATTTCACAGTGATCACCGACCATAGCGCACTACGCTGGCTCAGGTCTCTTAAAGAGCCGAAAGGACGACTAGCTAGATGGTCAATCAAGATCCAGCAATGGGACTTCGATATAGTCCATCGAAGCGGCACGAATCATGTCGTCCCCGACGCCTTATCCAGAATGATCGATCCAGAAGTAGCGGCCACAACGACTATAGAAGACAAATGGTACATAAGACGGAAGAACGAAGTCGAACAGAATCCCTCGCATTACCCAGAGTGGCGCGTCGAGAACGATAAGCTGTATCGACACAAAGAAGACCCAATGCTCGATCCGATCACGCACCCAGATGAAGGCTGGAAGTTGGTCGTACCAGAAGAATTGTGGGAGCGGGTGTTAACTACCGCACACGCGGAAATATCCGCAGGACATCTAGGCATAGAGAAGACATACGACAGAATCGCTAGAGAATATTTTTGGCCCGGATTATTTCAAGACGTGTGCAAATTCATCAAAAGCTGCCAGACTTGCCAGGCTTACAAAACCTCACAACAAGCTCCTCAAGGACTAATTGGTAAACGGTTGGTAGAGAGACCGTGGGCAGTGGTAGCAGCTGACGTGATGGAATTCCCCAAAAGCTCCAGCCAGAACAAGTACTTGGTAGTCTTCCAGGATCTTTTCTCACGCTGGATAGAAGTCTACCCGTTACGCCAGGCCAATGGTAAAACCATAGCCAGAGCATTTGAGGAATTAATTTTGTTCAGATGGGAAACGCCAGAGTATTTGCTAACCGATAACGGAACAGAATTCATCAATAAACACTTAGCGGAGACATTGGAGCAGTATGGGGTGAAGCACGTAACGACTCCACCTTATCATCCGCAAGCAAACCCGGTGGAGAGAAGCAACCGCACACTTAAGACAATGATCTCGTCTTACGCTACGAACCATAGTCATTGGGATAAACATCTACACGAACTAAGCCACGCGATCAACACAGCCAGACAATCTACCTTGAAAACCTCACCCGCATTCCTAAACTACGGCCGACACCCGACACCGGTGAAAAGCCTAAGGGCAGAATGGGAGGGGGGCTCGAAAAAGATAAGATTGGACCCGGCCGTGTGGGAGGACAGAATGAAAAGACTAGACGCCTTACGAGACTTGGTAGCCAGATACATCGATGACGAACGGGACAAACAAGGTAAACGGTACAATAAGGGGAGAAAAGCAGTAGAATTTCAGGTAGGAGACCTAGTAATGAGGAAGTCTCATCCCCTGTCAAAGGGCAATGAGAAGTTCTCCGCTAAACTCGCCCCGAAATACGACGGCCCCTTTACCATAACCCAAAAGAAATCCCCCGTTGTCTATATTTTGGAACCTCTCGAGGGTAAAAGCCGTAAAGTTGCCAAGGTGCACGTGAGTGACCTGCGAAGGTACATAGCCCCTAGGCAACCCACAATTAACTCACCTGATCCTCAATCGACCGCGATATCCCAAGTAAGTGCCTGCACGTGCCACACCAGATCTCCCAAATCCTCCGTAAGTACCTGGGGCATGGAAAATCCATCCCCAACTGTCTCAAAGAAAAATACTAATTACACTCTGATTTTAGACATGGACAACCAACAACAGCCGGAGAAGAAGAGCTGGGGAGACGAAGAGCCGGAGAACATCTCCGACTTCCTGCCCCCCTCGCAATTCGAGATCGAGGTGAGGCGAGAGCGCTTGGCCAGGGCGGCGCACCTCCGCCGACAAACGCGCAAGCGGCCGCGGAGGCCAGCGGCAACGCCGAAGAGGTGGCGGCTACCGACCACCTGGAGGAAGAACCCTCCCGACCTCAGCAGCCAGACAGTCCGATGGACTGCTGCATCACCGAGGCCGAGGAAAAGGAACTACTCCAGGAAGCCAGCCGCCCAACGACGTCCGCCGGCGCCACCACCACTTCGACGGAGGACCGGCAACACAGGCAGTCTCCCCCGAAGACCCCGCCCAGGCAGCCCTTTTTGTGGACCAGTGCAGGACCAATGGTCCTAACACCGGCCACAGGGGCCATCCAAAGGCCGAGGTCTTTGCCCTTGAGGAGACCGGCTCCGGAGTCACTCACGACTCCCGCGAGCACGGCCACCTCGCAGCCAGAGCTACAGCCAGACGAGGCGCGTGAGCGAGACACACCCAGTCTGGCCATGGCTGGCTGGGGAAGGGTTGACGCCGCCGCACCGCGCCGAGCTTCACCCGCTAAACCCGAAGAGCCTATTCTCGGGGCGGTGGGGCCGTCGCAACGAGCGGAGGCGCCACCCCAAACCAGACCCCTATCGGCCAGGCTGGGGCCGCTCCCCTCACTCTCCCACAGCCAGACTGGCCAGACCAAACCCCGCGAGACAGACGAGAAGCCCCGCGCGTCGGTCGGCCCCTTTAAAAGGCCCCTGCAGCCGCCCCGGTTCGTTCCGATACAGGGCGACACGACACCGGCGGACCACCTGCTCGCCTGGGACTTGGGCTTGGAGCCGGAGGACCTGGAGGCCACCCAGCCCAACACCCCGGTGCCCCAGGGAGGAGGACATGACCGCCGACGAAGCCGCAGCCGCTCCCGACGCTCCAGAGGACCGCGGCAGCTCACCGTGGACCACGTCTTCTCCACTATCGAGCTGCCGCGCCGACAGGTTCGACGGGACGACACCCCCCCAGGCCCTCCAACGGCAGACGGCCCACCGGCGGACGTGCCCTCGCTAGCCAGGGAGAGGCGACGGGCGGCACGGTTGCCCGTGAAACGAACCGGGCTGCGGTTCGGCGACCTCAGGGAGATCCCGACGGACGCCGACCTGGATCCCCCACCATACAGCTGCTTCAACTGCTGGAGGTTCGGGCACCAGAGCGGCGACTGTCGGGAATCACCCCGACTCCCTTACTGCAACAATTGCGGCAGAAAGGGAGTCGACATAGCCGACTGCCCGCGCTGCAGCGACCGCTACCACGAGCTGCAGCGTCGGCACAGCCAGAGGTCGAGGTCGGCATCGCGCCCGCGCGCCACCTCGACCGCCACAGCCAGAGAAGGCCGACACCGGCCCGACCCACCACCAGCGGCAGAGGGGAGAGACAGCCAGAGAAGGGTGAGCTTCGAGGAAGCGGCATCTCACCCATCAACGTCGCAAGGAGGGCCGGCGACAGCCACCACCACCCCAGACGACGGGCCGTCCTCGCCAAAGAGGTCGAGGGAAACCTCCCCGGCACCAGCACCTGCGGAGGCAAGGAGGCAGCCAAGCCCGTCCCGGGAGCTCACGGATAGGGAGATCCTGGAGCTCATCCGGGAAACCAGGAACCTCCCAGCCGATATCCGCGACGCGATCCTCCGCAAGGTGCTGAGGACGGATAAAAAAGGATGAAGACAGACAGCACAGCCAGAACCTATATAGGTGGTAAAAAAAAAACAGTCGTGAGTACAAAAAAATTTTTTCTCTCTCTCTACTACGCTAACTTACCATTTTCCACAGCACACTAATCAATTCCGGCACATGGTGTCCCGGCGAGCCCTTCTTCCTCTGGTAGAAACTTACCAGGAGGTAAGGTTTGGGAGGGGGAATGTGACGGTCAGCCGTCAGCCCCAGCTCGCCTGGACACCACCGGAGACGTGCTAATGAAAAAAAAGCATGCGCTAAGACCCGGTGGTGTTTACAGGAAAGCAGGGCAGAGATGAGAACGAGAGAGAGAGAGAAGACACGGCCGGAGCAGCAGAGCAGAGCAGCGCCACGAACAGCTGAGCAGAAGCCACGCTCAGCGCGAAGCATGCGCGGCGCCGCACGAGACAGAGAGAGAGAGAAGCACCACGCGCGCCACAGCGAGAGAGCGGCAGAGAGAGGGAAGCCGCGCGAGAGCGAGAGAGAACGAAGATAGCGGCGACGGCCGAGAGCGCAGCACGGCGAGCGAAGCCACGAGGCGTACGCGCGCGAGCGACCGCCGCCATGTTGGCGAGCGATGTAGAGAGAATAAGAGCGAGCGAGAGCGAGATAGACAAAGACGGAGAATACAATGTGAGCGTAGAAAGTGGAGGCACGCGACGAGCCTCGAACGTTATTGGCGACGGGTGGAGGGCTGCGGCTCGATCCACAGCGGTACGCGAGCGAAATATCATAGAGAAAGATTGTAAGAGTAATATCAGGCGGAAAATGTATGATTGAATGCGCTACAGCCAGACAGAGAAAATTAACGAATTCGAATTTCGCGCGCAAGGAGATTTATTAGTAAGAGGGCGCTAGGACAGAAATGTACTATATCAGGCTATCACGTGATATCGCGTGAGTAAGAAAGGACAGCCAGTAAATACATGCGCGAGAAAGAGACAGAGAGAGACGCCGCGGTCGCAACGGCCGCGCAACAGGTAGAACGAGCAGTATCCAGTGAGCAGCAGGCAAATTCGGACGCACTCCAGGACAACACATTTCCCTCCGCATTTTTTTTGATATTTAACCTCCAGCATTTTCTGTACTGTAGAGGTTCGCTCCGCGAAGTTTTCTGCGCCGCGCGATTTCTAGAGAACGAGACATCACCAGGACGAGAGGACGAGCAGCCATAGCAGTTTACAGCCAGGTAGACACTTATCATTTCAAAGTGCGCGTTCCCCGCGTCGGCCGGACTTACCGCCAGAGCGTGCCTCCCGCACGCGAGCCCTTTTACATTTTTTTATTTATTCAATAAATGCCAGGCCGTCCATTTTAAGACTGTGCGTGTGTTATTTTACAAGCCCCCGCCTATCCTTCTTCCCAAGAATTCGCGGCCGCGAGATCAAGTCTGTGCACCGCTGAGCAGCCGGCAAAGCGGTTGGTGAACCGGGCGTCCAACAATTAATTAAATACGGTTCATCCGGCAGCCCGATAAAAGGGCGCGATCACGTTGTGGAGCTCTCAACGGCCTCCCCGAGAGAGCAATAAAAACTACAACGTCACAACGGTAAAAAGAGAACTTGTGATGGTATACAATTTTACAAGCGAAGAATTCTTGTGACATGACAAGCTGATGAAATTTTCATTTTTTAGTATCGAAGAAAGTTTTTAGTGTTTGCATTGCATGTTTTTCTATTTTTATTAAGAAGTTACGCAACTGTCATGTTATATTTCTGTGAGAAGCTAGTGATGGGCAAAATATTTTTACAAGATTTATAATTATTGCACAAGTTAAGAAGACAAGTGATTTAGAATTTTCACCCAATTTTGAGAGAGCAAGTACACTCAAATTCCAGATGTAACGAGACTTTTTCAGGTTTTACTGGAAGGAATACAACTATCAGATTATACAGAATTTTCTTGTTATCTGACAAGCTAGTGAATGTGTTGTGTTTGCATCATTTATTTATCATTGAAAGTTTTTACAGATTTGCAGTGGATGTTTTCCTATTTATAATTATTCTATAAGTTCAGAAGACAAGTGGTTTAGAATTTGTTCGTAATTTGGAGAGAGCAAGTACACTCAGATTCCTGATGTAACGAGCTTTTCTCAAGGGAAAAGCATTTTTTGTTTAGTAAACGGTAACCAGATCTTATGAAGGCATACAACTATCAGATTTTACAAGGAAAGAATTCTTTTGACATGACAAGCTAGAGAAATTTTCATTGTTTAGTATCGACGAAAGTTTTTATAGTATTCAATATTGAACAGCTTAAATATGGTCTAGATGATTTTCAGGGAGACCTCCCTGAAAATTTAGACACTAAATTTATGATGTCAACCGTGTAAGTATTTATGTGAAAGTCATACAGGGGATACCACAACTTTACTGACACTATTTTTTACAAGTTTTCATAAAGTTTAAATTCGATTACAGTTTTCTAAACGTTTACCGAATTAGGTGGGTTGCATTAAAAATGATAATACGTCTATCATAAAGAATCATAGGGATATTGGAAACTAACTTACATACACTTCTTTTTATTCTAAATATTATTTACATTATTCTATAATATAGATTAAACAATTGTGAAGGATACGGTGTAAACTTGTATAAATATTAAAATGCTATATCACTCATGTTCTGCATGACAATAGTATACGTAACGTACAAATGCTTTCAAGAAAGCAGTTATCAGTTAATTAATTAGCAATAATTTTAGACGTACAGATTTCTTTGATGTATATTTGCGAAACAAACCATTATGGAACTTAACATAAAATTTAGTGTCAATAAAGGAAAAAAACGCGCTATTCTATTTACCTCGAGGGTGGTGTGGAAAAGATAGATTTCTTAGAGAATAATAATGATCTACAAAAACTATTTACTCTACAGATAGTGTCTAAAAAATAATTATTATTATTATATAAAAGAGTCTATCGATCTCTCCGAGGCAAGTGTTGGGAAAAAGGTAAAAATTAATTTATACCATTTTTCCTTTTGTTTCAACGTTTCGGTGAACACTGTCACCCTCTTCAGAAAACTGTCAATTTATCGCAATAAATAAATAAATACAATACAATTATAATGTGTGACGAATTATGACTTACATATAGAGGAGCACAACAGCCTATAGATCGAAATGTGTTTCTTCCCCGGCCAATCTCAGGCGGGGGAAGGAGAAGCAAGAAGCAAGGAGACGGACTATTATTGTTCTGGCTTCCTCGACTACTGTTTCAATAATAAGGAAACAATAGGTGTAGCCAAACGCTTTTATATCAGCGAGGAGTCTCGCTAATTTTCGAGCGGTCTGTTTACAAGTGACGTCAATGCTCGCCGCTCTCATGCATGTTTACAAATTTTTAAATTCGTCTATAATCCGTTTTGTTTTTCAATCGGTGTAATAAGTGTGTGTACACGTTATTGAGTTTCTGTGAATCTTCCATTTTATTGATACCATTATCCTGCATTTTTATGTGTAACATTTCTGAAACAAGTCTTTTATTTAAATTACTTTCTTTATCTTTAATATTTATTTTGTCAAAATTGAAACTGTGATTGAATTTGCTATTATGTTCGTGTATGACGTTGTTTTTAGATTTTTTATGTTCCTCACTACGTGTACACACACTTCTCTTGGTTTGGCCCACATATGTAGCCGTACAATCATTACATTGCAACTTGTATACAACATTCTTTTCTAATTGTTTTTCCCTTTTGTCTTTGCCTTTAACTATAATATTACACATATGATTGTGTATTTTCGGCACTGTCGTAATAAATTTTTCTTTTAAAGAATGTTGCATTTGTTCGTAAAACCCTTTTACATAGGGTAAACTAACAATGTTTTTAAAATTTCTGTCGTTATTGCAACGTTGGTATTGTGCATTTGAATTTATTTTGTCAATATGTTTTTTTATATATTTGTTGGTAAAGTTGACAGGATAATTATTTTCAGCTAGTAATTTTTTTACAATATTGATGTTTTTCTTATGAAAACATCCTCTATATGTAAGTCATAATTTGTCACACATTATAATTGTATTGTGCTTATTTATTTATTGAGATAAATTCACAGTTTCCTGAAGAGGGTGACAGTGTTCACCGAAACGTCGAAACAAAAGGAAAAATGGTATAAATTAATTTTTACCTTTTTCCCAACACTTGCCTCGGAGAGATCGATAGACTCTTTTACATAATATTAAAAAACACCGAGGGATAAAGTCTTTGAATACTGTGTTATACACATATTCACACAAACTTAAATAATTATTATTTTTATTACAATAATCCATGAGCAAATGTACATTAATATTTTAAATTTATTACTTATTCAGTTGATGTTAACTGTTCTTTGTGATTTACATATTATATACCTTTTAAAAGTAGTGAAATCTCAACCCCCCCCCCCCCCAAACAAACCTTTTCAAGGTAAAGGGCTGGCAAGCATAAGGTCGTTCCTTCATGTAAAAATTAAAGATTAATTTTACAACTCTTGATAACCTTAATGTAAAAAAAACTCTTAATAACACCTATGCAGACAAAACCAAACTTTTATTAACATTCATACAGACAAAATAAAAATTCTTAGAGCTTACTCCAAAATTCATCATTAATTTTCAAACTTCGACAACTCTTATGTAGTCGAAATTATAAGTGCTGTATTCTATACAGTTATTTAATTATGGAAATTAAAGATCTTGATAACACTTATATAGACAAAATACTAGTAGCTTTACTGCATACTCTTAAGACGTGTTGATATTATAATCATCAGATCAACAAATAATATATCTACTTTCCTCTTGTGAATAAGTGATCGAACACAAATAGTGGAAGAATATGTGATACTTATAGATCAAGTTGGAAAACAAATAATTATGTTAGGATGAATGTCTTCTTTTACCTATTCCATGAGTTAATCACAATCACTCAAATCATGATGCTTATACATTAAGCTAAAAAATTCGAAACTCTCATGTATGAAAATATGAACGTGTAACCATCTTCGCGTTAAGGGTCTGTTGGGAAGATTACCATTTCTTTAGTGTCACTTCTCCTTCGATTATCTATACCTTCGATTTGACATAAATTCTCATTTTAATTGTAAGAAAAGAAAGTTATGATATCAATAAATAAATTGGCAAGTTTTTTGTTATAAAAAGTAATTGTTTTCAAATAAATAAATAACCGATTCAATTGAGGAAGGATTATAAATATATGTGTTCATATAAACTCAATCAAATTGCAGCATGTGAAAAGGTGGATAGGCTGTGAAAAGGTACAGTCGGGTACAATTAAAACTTTAAATAATTGCGACTGCTGCCATCTAATAGAATGGTATACATCGTTATCTATGATAGGACGGGACGGCAAGTTTTCCCGGCAAAAAATTGCGTTCTACATGATAGAATTTGTTCCTGTTTTTTTAAATGAATGTAAATCAACAGAATTTAAATCTCATATATAATTGTATATAATCGTCCTGGACATAGATTTTTAATGAAATAAGGATAGCAATACATTTACTGCATTACTAAGTAGAGTAGATTGTACATCCGCTCGTAGCTTCCATAAATAAATGAAAAAGTTTTCATGATGCGAAACAATTTTGTTAAATTACATCATAATTTTAGACAAACATGATACTACATTTTATGGGCACATTTGTCATGTGATAATGTCATGTAAGAACATCATACCATTCTATTACATGTACAGAACGTGGCAGCAGTCGCAATTATTCAAAGTTTTAATTGTACTCGACTGTACCTTTTCACAGACTATCCACCTTTTCATATGCTGCAATTTGATTGAGTGTTTATATGAACACATATATTTATAATCCTTCCTCAATTTAATCGGTTATTTATTTATTTGAAAACAATTACGTTTTATAACAAAAAACTTGCCAATTTATTTATTGATATCATAACTTTCTTTTCTTAAAATTAAAATGAGAATTTATATCAAATCGAAGGTATAGATAATCGAAGGAGAAGTGACAATAAAGAAATGGTAATCTGCCCAACAGACCCTTAACGCGAAGATGGTTACACGTTCATATTTTCATACATGAGAGTTTCGGATTTTTTAGCTTAATGTATAAGCATCATGATTTGAGTGATTGTGATTAACTCATGGAATAGGTAAAAGAAGACATTCATCCTAACATAATTATTTGTTTTCCAACTTATTCTATAAGTATCACATATTCTTCCAGTATTTGTATTCGATCACTTATTCACAAGAGGAAAGTAGATATATTATTTGTTGATCTGACGATTATAATATCAACACGTCTTAAGAGTATGCAGTAAAGCTACTAGTATTTTGTCTATATAAGTGTTATCAAGATCTTTAATTTCCATAATTAAATAACTGTATAGAATACAGCACTTATAATTTCGACTACATAAGAGTTGTCGAAGTTTGAAAATTAATGATGAATTTTGGAGTAAGCTCTAAGAATTTTTATTTTGTCTGTATGAATGTTAATAAAAGTTTGGTTTTGTCTGCATAAGTGTTATTAAGAGTTTTTTTTTTACATTAAGGTTATCAAGAGTTGTAAAATTAATCTTTAATTTTTACATGAAGAAACGACCTTATACTTGCCAGCCTTTTACCTTGAAAAGGTTTGTTTGGGGGGGGGGGGTGATTTAAATTTAGTCTTATAATTTCTAATCAAACTTATAAAACATACGTACAAATTTAGATTACCACCTAAAAATATGGCACCTTACAGCATATGGAAAAGGAAATCACTGTTTTACCGACCTAGTCGAGTTTGCATTCAGACATCAGCTGATTCGTCTGCTGTCTGTAGTTTAGTGCAAGCTGGATGTTGTGCTGCTGTTAAAACTTCAAAGTCTCACTAGAATTCGACTTTAGATAAGTGTTTTGTACTATAAACAACATATTATTTGTGAAGAATCTGTTCCTTGTGAATGTATTCATTGTTTCAGGTATATGGGCTATATTTTGTAGAAAAGTCTTCCGCTCAAGCAGTGAAGAAACATATTCAGAAGATTTCCCATCCTGTCTGGTGTCAATTCATCATCTGGATGCTCAGATATCCTGCGGCTAAGGGAAAAAAGTGCTGAAAATTAGTGATTCATACATATAATTGTTTGAATGTAAGTATAGATATATAATTTTTTACAAATAGTTAAAATTACGTTAAATACCTATATTTTAAGTAGGAGAAAGATTTTTCTGATACTATGAATAAATAATTTTTTTCAGCCTATTACTTATTAATGTCTTTTTTACAGGTTTAACTCAGGCATAACCCCTTAAGAGCAACAGTTCTTGGGTTTTTAGCAGTTTGTCTAACAGTGGCCATTTTGAGTATTGTTTTTCCGCCCGGTTGATACGATAGTTGTATTATATTTTCTTGGATATTGGATGGAGGTTATTTGTTATTCTTATTCTTCTTTGTTTTTGCATAGAGATAGTTGGTGAGATCTTATTCTAAATTTTAACCGGAATTATTTATGTTCGTCAAGAGGGTGTATAGATAGTGGTTGCGATTTGTCTTCAACTCGTTGTGGTTGTTTTTGCGTTTTCAGAGGACCTGGCAGTTTTCCTTTTGTGTCATCCTTTTGAGACGTAGAGGAATTTTTACGGCCCTATTATTGAGCGAGTTTGAACGCATACTACTGGAGATAGTTATATGGCCGCTGATATTATTTACAAACATCTAGTGAATCGTGCTGGCCCATGATATTATTTACAAGCATCTATTGAATCGTATGCAAGCATAAAATGTAAAGGGGGTTTTAAATATAGCCTGGGGTCTATGTTTTCTGTTTTAAATATTTTGTTTCATTTGTCTAATCCAATTGCTACCATTTTTTCCGTTTCCTCTTATCTACAGCAATACTTCTTCGAGACGAGGAGTCAGCCGCGCACATAGAAATATTTTGTACACTAACTGGAGTTTATCGAGCGGGCGGGAAAATTCGACGTTATAATCTTATATTATATTAAGCGGCGACCGTCTCCCGTGTCCCGTGTCCCGTGTCCGGTGTTCGGTGTCCGGTGTCCCGTACAATTACTTAATCATTTTTTTAAGGATAACGCTTTATCTGCACCCACATATATTTATGTACACCTAGTGCACCGTCTCGAGGATGATTTCCCGTCATCCTGGAGGTCACCCTGACACATGGACATCGTCTCCAGGGAATTCTTAGTTTTTGAAGGAAATATTAATGTGTACTTAGAGAGTGTACTCGAGGACGATTTACCGTTCATCCTGGAGGCCACCCTGACACCTGGACATCATCACCGGGGAATTTTTAGTTTTTCAAGGAAATATTAAGGTGTACTGAGAGTGTGTACTCGAGAATGATTTACCGTCATCTTGGAGGCCACCCTGACACCTAGACATCCTATCCGGGGGAATTTTAGTTTTTTAAGGAAATATTAATGTGTACTTAAAGAGTGTACTCGAGGATGATTTCCCGTCATCCTGGAGGCCACCCTGATACCTGGAGATCATCTCCGGGAGATTTTTAGTTTTTTAAGGAAATATTAATGTGTACTTAGAGAGTGTACTCGAGGATAATTTCTCGTCATACTGGAGGCCACCCTGACGCCTGGACATCATCACCGGGGAATTTTTAGTTTTTCAAGGAAATATTAATGTGTACTGAGAGAGTGTACTCGAGGACGATTTACCGTCATCCTGGAGGCCACCCTGACAACTGGACATCATCTCCAGGGAATTTTTAGTTTTTCAAGGAAATATTAATGTGTACTGAGAGAGTGTACTCGAGGATGATTTCCCGTCATCCTAGAAGCCACCCTGACACCTGGACATCATCACCGGGGAATTTTTAGTTTTTTAAGGACATATTAATGTGTACTTAGAAAGTGTACTCGAGGATGATTTTCCGTCATCCTAGAGGCCACCCTGACACCTGGACATCATCACCGGGGAATTTTTAGTTTTTCAAGGAAATATTAATGTGTACTGAGAGAGTGTACTCGAGGACGATTTACCGTCATCCTGGAGGCCACCCTGACAACTGGAGATCATCTCCAGGGAATTTTTAGTTTTTCAAGGAAATATTAATGTGTACTGAGAGAGTGTACTCGAGGATGATTTCCCGTCTTCCTAGAAGCCACCCTGACACCTGGACATCGTCTCCAGGGAATTTTTAGTTTTTTAAGGACATATTAATTTGAACTTAGAGAGTGTACTCGAGGATGATTTTCCGTCATTCTGGAGGACACCTTGACACTTGGAGATCGTCGCCAGGGAATTTTTATTTTTTTAAGGAAATATTAATGTGTACTTAGAGAGTGTACTCGAGGACGATTTACCGTCATCCTGGAGGCCACCCTGACACCTGGACATCATCACCGGGGAATTTTTAGTTTTTCAAGGAAATATTAATGTGTACTGAGAGAGTGTACTCGAGGACGATTTACCGTCATCCTGGAGGCCACCCTGACAACTGGACATCATCTCCAGGGAATTTTTAGTTTTTCAAGGAAATATTAATGTGTACTGAGAGAGTGTACTCGAGGATGATTTCCCGTCATCCTAGAAGCCACCCTGACACCTGGACATCATCACCGGGGAATTTTTAGTTTTTTAAGGACATATTAATTTGTACTTAGAGAGTGTACTCGAGGATGATTTCCCGTCATCCTGGAGGCCACCCTGATACCTGGACATCATCTCCGGGAGATTTTTAGTTTTTTAAGGAAATATTAATGTGTACTTAGAGAGTGTACTCGAGGATGATTTCCCGTCATTCTGGAGGACACCTTGACACTTGGACATCGTCGACAGGGAATTTTTAGTTTTTTAAGGAAATATTAATGTGTACTTAGAGAGTGTACTCGAGGACGATTTACCGTCATCTTGGAGGCCACCCTGACACCTGTACATCATATCCGGGAAATTTTTAGTTTTTGAAGGACATACTAATGTGTACTTAGAGTATGTACTCGAGGATGATTTCTCGTCGTCCTGGAGGCCACCCTGACACCTGGACATCATCACCGGGGAATTTTTAGTTTTTCAAGGAAATATTAATGTGTACTGAGAGAGTGTACTCGAGGACGATTTACCGTCATCCTGGAGGCCACCCTGACATCTGGACATCATCTTCAGGGAATTTTCAGGTTTTCAAGGAAATATGAATGTGTACTGAGAGTTTGTACTCGAGGATGATTTCCCATCATCGTGGAGGCCGCCCTGACACCTGCACATCGTCTCCAGGGAATTTTTAGTTTTTCAAGGAATTAATAATGTGTACGGAGAGAGTGTACTCGAGGATGATTTCCCGTCATGTTGGAGGCCGCCCTGACACCAACACATCGTCGCCAGGGAATTTTTAGTTTTTAAGGAAATATTAGTGTGTACTTAGAGTGTGTATTCGTGGATGATTTCCCGTCATCCTGGAGGTGACATATAATCATAATGTTTCTGTATGTTAGTTGTTTTGCGTATCCTCCTAGAGTTTTTAATTGCACTCTTCAATAAGACAAAAAATTATTGAAGGAAAAGTCATTACAGAAAGTGAATATTGGAATTTAAAATATTAAAAAATAATATGTGGTAGTTTTCCTTCTGTCGAACCCTGTCTTAGACGCAGCACAACTTTATAAAAAACATCATTTCGTCAAAGTAAAAACAATCATATTATACATTTGTTTGCTGCTAATGATGTAGAATCAGAGCGCATATTTCTTTGCTGCCGATGATTTGGAATCACAGCGCATATTTATTTGCTGCCGATAATACGCAATCACAGCGGATATTTCATTGCGGCCGATGACATAGAATTACAGCGCATATTTGTTTGATAAATGTTTTAAAGTAAAATTTCTTGATACACTATGTTTTTTGTGTATACAATTTTTTCATCATCTTTCTCATGCTCATTTATGAATGATGAACTATTATTATAGTTATATGAACTAAATATTATTAGTTAGTACAATTGTCGATGGCTGAAAACTAAATTTGGTAAGTATACTCGAGCTTTGTTAAATGTTTGACCTTGCGATTTATTAATGGTCATAGCATATCCTAATCTTAATGAAAATTGCCTTCGCTTAAATATAAATCGTAATTCTTCGTTAGATGATGTTAAATCATAGGTGGTATTACTGTAATAGTTCCAGATTTAGAACCACTAATTATTTCGGCACGAATACTGTAATCCATTAATTGTCATATAATTAATCACCATTACAATGGTCTTCATTTAAATTAAGATTTCGCAAAAGAATTACAATGGCTCCTTTTTTTAAACGTAGTATATGCGAAGGTATTCCATTTGGTGTTAATGAATTCGAAAATTCCTGTGGAAATACATTTCGTAAATTATTATTATCGTTATCTAATGCTGTATCAACACTATAACATTCTTTCATTTCTCCACAAACTTTGCTTATAATTTCATCATTTATCATTTGTACATCAATGTGTCTTGGGGCTAAGATAACTTTCTTACGAAATTCAGTAATATTATTAAAAGTACTACCAAAAATTTCCATAATCATTTCTCTATTTGTTAAATGTTCATTTGGAATTTTAATCAAATCATTCTTCATTTCAAAATTAGTATTGACTTTACCATCTCCAACATTAAGAAGCCTTTGTTTAAATTCGATGTCATTATTGTTAACTCTAAGATTTTCTTTTTGAGACATATGTTGTACATTTCTCCATATTTTACTATTTTTTGCACAGTGTTCAATAATTTTTGTTTTATCGCCATGTTTTACAACTGGTAATGTTTGTCGGAAATCTCCAGAAACAACCATTACGTTACCTCCGAATGTAAAATTATTTTCACACAAATTTTTAAATAATTTGTCTACAGCTTCAAATGCATGTTTTGATGTCATCGTCATTTCATCCCAGATAATAATTTGAATATTTTGCAGCATTTTCCCATATTCTGAGTTTGGTGTTACATTGCAAGTTGTATTATCAACAATATTTAGTGGTAATTTAAATGTTACATGTGAAGTTTTTCCATTTAATAATAAGTTTGCAGCTATAACAGTCCATGCTACGGGTAGTTTGAATTTAGTAAATAACTTTTTCGGCTGCCTCCAGGTCCATCAATAAAAAAACATTTATTGTTAAAGTCGTTGGTTTTAATACTGTTTATAATGGCATAAAAAATTAAACGTTTTTTATGAGTTAAAGATACCAAATTAAACAAATCTTTTGCCATTACATCGCCCGATGCGAGATATTATTTGAATGCATAATTATGAAAAGTATATTCTTCATTAATGTTTGGTAAATTGAAGTCATTTAATGAGCTACCATTTATTAATAACACAGAAATAGTCGTGTTTAAGGCTATTATTTCACTTTCTTTTTTGAATATTTTGGTCTATAAAAGTATTCTTTAAATTTATCATACAAAACTCTTGCATTTGGCGGATTGTGAAAAATACAAATGTAAGCAAATAAATTACACAATGCTTTAAGAAATTGAATTTCAAATGCTTCTTGCAAACACATATCCCATTCTTAATCAGTAGTACTTCATCACTTCTTCATAATATGTTGAGTAAATTTTTTATCAAATGTTCTCAAATCTTCAAACGATTGAGCTCTTTTAACATGTAATAATAACAATCGTAAGTAATATTTTTCTCTATTTTTCGGATTTACAAAAGACATTCTACTTAAAATAGGTTTACTTTTTTTTTCTTTGAGTCCATTCTTTCCGTTGCTCATTAAAAACGTAGTAATATGGAATTTCAAAGTATAAATATTTTCTAGCATTTGGATCGTTTTTATTAAGTTCAAACCATGCTGTTAATGTTGTATTTAAATTTTTGTTTAACAATACATTTCCACAACCTTCTTCAAATAAACAAATTGTTGATTTTCTAAATGTACTGCTAAGCAAAATCAGGACCTTTAAAGCAATATTTCAATAAATATTTTACGCCCTGAACTGTGGAACAAATTTCTACGTTAATATAACAATTATACTTTAATAGTAAAAATGGATTATATGGAACTACAAATCTATTATCTGCTTTTCTCGTGTTATTGAATATAATTTCTCTTCCATTGATTCTTCGTCTATAATTTGGGTATCCATTAATATTGATATTAGTGGTTTCATTAAATGTTTTACAAAAATTTTTAGTACATTTACTTTTTTCTTTGTCCATGCATGGTGAATGAACATTATACTTTCCACATGGTCCATATATCATAGATTTTTTAACAATTTCATATAATTTTGGATATTTATGTTAATCAGGAATTCCTGCACAAATAACTGTATCTATAAAATCTGGATTGTATATTTTGTTATTTTCTTCAACAAATAATAACATATGAAATAATAACGAAAATTCCTTTTTTAGTAACATCATCTAAAAAAGCTTTGACTTTTTCATTAAAAACTCTGGCAACAATATCTGGTCTATCTATTACTGTTTCAAAATGCTTTATATTATCTGTAATTTCTATCCATTTGGGATTACAAGCAATTGTAATAAAATACTCTGGTTTACCATGTTTTGTCATGGAATCTGAAAAATTTTGTTTCAATGCTCGAGGACTTTCAGAAAATGATGATGGTAAAATAATAATTTTTCCTATTCTTACATTTTCTTGATCTTTTTTATTTATGTAATCTATTACGCCTTTGTATAACTCCGTTCTTAATAAATGTTGATTTTTTTGTAAATAATGTAATCTTGAACCTTCAACTTTAATGTAAGCATCAACAATAAACTGCTGAGTTAATTTTCCTAAATTAAGAAATGGGTTAAAATCATTTCTAATACTAAATTGATAATTATAAAATTCCAACATTGAAATATTTTTTTTATTAGTAGTGTCTTTCATCTTAGACATCCATCCGAATCCACCATTAGGTAACATAATTAGATATGTCATCGGGTCAACATGTTTATTAATAGAAGGTATTCTTGCAGGCTCTGTATTTTTTGAATATATGCAAATATTTCGATCTGTTGGATGTTGACCATCTTCACCAACATAAACTACAGCAACTGCATTGCACCTTGCTTCATTATATATGTTTTTATCAAGATCAGAATTCCGAGTTATAAACATTCTAATTTCAGTTATATTGTTTATTGATTTACTATTATCTTAACGATTTTGTTCTTCCTTTTCCACCTCATGCATCATTTTATATAAACTTGCATAAATGTTATTTTCACGTAAAAAATTGTCTAATACTTTCAACAAATGCAGGGTACATAACATATTATTTTTATATCGTGATTGTGTCGCCATTTCGTTATCGAGAATATATAATTAGCCAAACTTTCTATCATCATTTTCTATAGGATGTAATGAATAAGCGTTATGATAAATTTGCCCACATATTCGTATTACTTGAGGTCCTCTGTTAAATAATGCATTAAAATTTGCCCCAAAACTTGCAAATGCAAGTAAATTATTATATAATCTTACATGTCGTTTAAATTGTTTGCTTTCAGATGTATTATTTATAATTAATTCTTTAAAACGTTCTGGGTAAGAATGTTCGTTGGTAAATCTACTTTTCCTTTACTGCAACGATTTGTGAATTGTTTTCTCCCTGTTTCTTCACTTTTAAAATATATTGCTTTGGAATGAATACATATACAGTTCACTTCTCCTAAATAATTTTCGTCAATATAATTTTCATTAAAATCATTATCATACATAGCAGCATATTCATTTAAATATTTTGCTTCTTTTCTTTTCTTATTTATTTCATATTTCTCGACTTCAGTATATGATTGTCTTTTTAGTTGTTTTTTTACAGCAAAATTTTTATCAATATTTTATAATGCTTCATCTGTTAATGCTGCGCGTTTCAAAACTCTTTTTTCTGTTCTTTTTTTATTTATTTCATATTTCTCTGCTTCAGTTCGTGATTATCTTTTTAGTTGTTTTTTAGGGCTATATTTTTATTAATATTTTGTAATGTATCATCTGTTAATGCTGTACGTTTTGACGCTTCTATTACTCTTCTTTTTTTATTTATTTCAGATTTCTCTGCTTCAGTTCGTGATTGTCTTTTTAGTTCTTTTCTAGAGCTAAATTTTTATCAATATTTTGTAATGCTTCATATGTTAGTGCTGCGCGTTTCAAAACTCTTTTTTCTGTTCTTTTCTTATTTATTTTAGATTTCTCTGCTTCAGTTCGTGATTATCTTTTTAGTTGTTTTTTTTTAGAGCTATATTTTTATTAATATTTTGTAATGTTTCATCTTTTAATGCTGCACGTTTTGACGCTTCTGTTTCTCTTCTTTTTTTATTTTTTTCAGATTTCTCTGCTTCAGTTCGTGATTGTCTGTTTAGTTCCTTTTTAGAGCTAAATTTTTATCAATATTTTGTAATGCTTCATCTGTTAATGCTGCACGTTTCAAAGCTTTTTTTCTGTTCTTTTCTTATTTATTTCAGATTTCTCTGCTTCAGTCCGTG
Source organism: Philotrypesis tridentata (assembly GCA_018906965.1). NCBI lineage: Eukaryota > Metazoa > Arthropoda > Insecta > Hymenoptera > Pteromalidae > Philotrypesis > Philotrypesis tridentata. The sequence continues at coordinate 27,628 of JACCIB010001200.1, forward strand.
ATTGTCTTTTTAGTTGTTTTTTTAGAGGAAAATTTATTTGAATATTTTGTAATGCTTCATCTGTTAATGCTGCACGTTTTAAAGCTTCTTTCTTTTCTTCTCTTCTTTATATCCATTGGTTTCAAATTAACAAAACAATTTTTGATTAAACGGTGTTGATTGATTTTCAAGTTCATATTTACTTGACTATGTAATTCTATATTCTCTTCGTATATATGTTGATGTTTTAATTTTTCAGTTATACTATGAGTGTCCATATCTGCGTCATTTACAGAAATATTATTTTATTTAATAATTACATGAAGTTGCTTTGAATTATTTTGCAGTATTATGTCTTGCACTGTATAATAGGAAATAGTGCTATATTGCCCATGGAGCTTACATGATCCAAAAATTGAATGTGAAGTATGATAATTGAAGAGAAGAGGAGAGGAGATAGAGATTAAAGGTAGTGTCAAAGGGATTGGTCGGCTCACTTCACTACTTTCCTACTGTATATTTAAATTAATTGTTCTAATAGTAACGTTTTAAGAAATTTTAGAGAATATATTTTGAATATCATATTCAAATATTTGAATTTTTTACATTATTCAAATATTTGAGTAATGTAAAAACTGTGAAACGCCAAATTACATAAAGATCAAAAAATACCGAAATTGAAGAACACAGAAACAAATCAGTTTATATAATATTTAAGATATCTGACAGGAAATATTAAAGATATTAATAATAGATGAGTAAAGACTCAAGAGAGTGTAATTCAATTACTACTTTGTAACGGGGTGAGCCGTACACGTTAACAATCGCACAAAAATTGAGCGACGCGGGGATCGAACCCGCGTCCTCGAGATCTCCAGGCACGCGCTCTAACCACGGAGCCAGCGTCGCACTGCGAAACGCTAATACGCCGACTAGCTTAGACGTGCTCAGATACCGTCACAACTTTTAAAAATTATTTTAAAAAATTTTAAATAAACGCGAAAGGAAAATTTTATGTAGTAGAGTTTTAGATCATGCATTGTACAGTTAATTTTTTTATCAAATCTTATTATCCAATTTTTTCAATATTATTCAAACACTAAAATTCATATTTACTACAACGATTAATAATTTTATTTAAATAATACTATTATTACAAAAATTTTACATTAGTATTTATTTATAATATGTAGTTCATACTTATCATATATAATATTTCACAAAACAATTTTAAAATAATACTAACACAGCAATATATCTGAACAAACCTTATTCACTAATTCATATTTTACATTATATGCTTTCCATAATAATAATCACGAAATTTGCCGAGCAAGTACTAGCGAGCGAGGCAATACTTGCTAGTATATATTACGAAAGTATCTTGGATATAAGAAGTTGTTTGTGCAAATAAAAATATATGCAAAAGGCAACAATAGAAGGATTTATAGGTACATGAGAATAGGCAATGTATTTACAAATTTTTGGCAATGTGTTTGCATATACTTAATAACAATTGTTAGAAAAAAATTAAATTATTTCTGATGGGTCAACAAGGTGATCGATGCTGCTGTGCATTATTTTATTCCTTTGGAGACTAGAAAGAGTATGTGCAGTATCTTGCGTTCGGATATGTATATTTATTCATTTATAAATTAATATAACTTGTTGTTTCGTTAATCAATTTCGAGATAAGATTGTATGGCGTATATAACAAAATTTGAAAAAACCGGTTATTCATTAACAAAATTTTACAGAAAAACGAATATTCACCGACGAGACGTGGACTAGCTTCATCGAGTGGTGTGAGCAAAGAAAACAAAAGGGATTGTGCCAGTGATCGAAAGACATCAGGAAGGGAGTTCAGCCAGCGGTGAGATAAACGATCACATAGCCTTAATCCAGAAATAGGAAAAAATCGTCGCTTTGGCTGATTTAGGACAAGTCGAAGGAAACTTCTCGACATATAGTTGGACTACTGCTGAGACTGCAAGAATCTGGTGAACTTCAGCCTAAGCCCGTCATCGTTGATACGAAACTTGTAGATTTGCGCTCTCTGATAAGACCTCAAAAAGGTTAAACAATAGAGCCTTCTGATTCAATTAAATTAATAGAGCCTTCTGTTTCAAATAAAATAATAGAGCCTATTGCTTTGAGTAATTTTAAAGATAAAAATGATTTGGAAACTAAAGTTGATGCAGTAGAGAGTAAATTAATTGATTTAATTAAAGTTATTAATGATTATACTGCAGCTTCCTGTCGCATAACTGAAAAATTCAGTGGAACTTATTCAACAGAATAATAAAACAATGCAAAATTAATATTAATTGTAAAATTAAACGAACTAACTAAGTAAAGTTCGATTTACATTGTATGAGCATCTCCTCCAAAGGGATCAAATGGCAGTGCCACCTTTTTACTCCAGTGTTGCCACTATTTTAAAATAAAATCAGTAGCGACAGTATTTCCATGGACAGCGAGAGATCAAAAAGCAGCCAGAACTCCCTCCATAAAGACACGTTTCCTCTCCATGATTTCTTTGTAGTGTCGAGAGTCAGAACGAGAACGCAGATCGAGCGAAAATAGCAAATTAATAATCGATCTTGTGGTTTACAATCAGGGATGTAGCTGATCTCATATAGTTTGAAACTGACTCTATCGCTCGATGATGGAAGATTGAAAGGTTAATAAAAATGCGTCTCTTCGAGCCAAATGTTAATAACTACGCCATACGTTTCGGGGTATTTTACCCCCTCATCAGTGGCTAAGCAAATTAATTTATTATTAAAGATTACAAAGACAATTAGAAATTATGATAACTAAAACAAATTAAATTACCAAAGTTTAAAATGAGTCGTGAACTACATCGACGACGTAAAAACCGCAGACGGCGCTAAAAATTACAATTCGCAAATTTGAAGAAAATTACAAAAGAATTTAATAATAGTTATAAAAATCGCTACAAAAATTTACAACTTACAAATTGTGACGCTCGAAAATCAAAATTGATAAGCGCGACCGGTGCCACTCGGTGGTAATGTGGCACCGGCCAAGGACAAAAGTCAACTAAGTTTACAGCTAAAATCGATCTTATATATACGTTACAATACATCCGTCAAACGGATTCTAATACAATTAAAAGTGTATAAAATGCAAAAATAAGGCGAATATTGTAGCCACGAAAGCCGCCGAGCTCGCTGAGTGTATCCAGAACACATAGCACAACAGAGGTGACACGAGCTGTTATTCATGTAGTAGATCGGAGAGCCCGCGCTGCTCCGCACGCGACGCCCCTACCATGACTGTATCACTATATAGTACAGTATGGCCAGGCCGTTGCCACGGCAACCCGGTTCTCCGACCTCCCACTTGGGATGTGCCGCTCCGGCCCGCCAGCCAATCACCATTGAACACGTGTTGGCTGAACTGAAGAGAGCGCGAAGCGGTGAGCCACCTCTCTCCGCGTTCTAAACTCCTGGTACAATCTGCTCGCTACCGAGCCTCCGCAATCACAACACTCGACAATTAATGTTTATTAGGACTAACTTTAAGATTGGAAATAACATTCTTGTAACTGGCTTTGAGGTGGCACGTGTCCTCAGCCCTATTCAGCGTGCCATCGAAAAACTGTATATGGAGCATCTCCGAGAACCGTCTACGGAAAATAGACTGCTCTCTGTCAATTATTTTAATATTGTTAAAATCAAAACTATGACCCGTCTCCAACGCATGTACTGCAAGAGAGGAATTCAGATCCCTTTTCTCTATATACCTCTTATGTTCGTATTGCCTAGTTTTTAGAGGCCGGTACGTTTCTCTGATATATGTTGATTCGCAATCGGAGCAATCGATTTTATAAACCACGTTCCGTGTGTCACCCACCGCAGTAGGGTCTTTACCAAGTTTAATAAATTTGTTAAACTTATTGGTAACATTATTAACTAACCTCACGTCATTATTTCTAAATACGGACCTTAATTTTTCATTGAACCCTTCGTAGTAAGGGAACACACCATAGCCCTTTCCCGAGTGTAAATTATTGTTACTATTGCAATTGGAAGTGTGTGAGTCAATATTGCTCGTGTCTGTGCATCTCAATGCGGCCCTTAAGATGCCCAAATTACGTGCAATCCGCTTTTTGCTAAATTTCTCAATAAAATCAGGAGGATAATCATTAGCTATTAAGATTTTTTTCGCCTTTTCAACGTTCTCACAGTGGAAACGAGGATCCGACATGAATTAGTCAGTTTAATTTATTTTTATAAGTTGAAAGTGAATTAGTCACTTTCAACTTATAAAAATAAATTAAATTATAACTGCGAGAGAAAAATATCTGACCTCTCCGCAGCATGTTTACACACTCAGGGACATGACCTTTCGGTCAGCTCGCACGGCAACACTTCGAATATTATTGGTTCGAAGGTGAATAATATTATGTCTAATTACAATTTTAGCCATGCGGATATTTTCGAAATAAGAAAAAAATGGCTTGTGAATCTTTCTGATTCACAACTTCCAGATTATGTAGAAAGGGTGATGTCTATGGGTGAAAAATTTAATTTTAATACTGAATTTCATTTTAAAGAAGCTATTGAGATTTTGAAAAGCTTGGAGAATGTTTATATGTTCAATCGAGGCATAGACGGAGGACTACGTGATGGCGTTATTTCCATTTTAAATTCACAAATTAAAAATAAGACACACACGCCTTACCATGAACGCATTATGTTGTATAATATCAAACGCACAAAACAATTTTTAAAGAATAATCCGGATGTATTTTTTACTAAAGCAGATAAGGGCAACGCTACGGTGGCAATAGATCGCAATGTGTACATTTCAAAGGTCAATGACGCTCTTAACGATGATAGATTTTATAGACGGGTTAAAGTTAACCCCGCCGCAGGGATAAAAAAGCGGATTAAAAAACTGATTGATCTTTGGAGTACACGGGGCGTCTTGGAGTGTGATGAGGCCTTCAGAGGTCTTTCTTCTAAGGGTATTGAGCACACATCGCTGCCGAAAGCGTATGGCCTTATAAAAATTCACAAACCTGATAATCCTGTACGGATTATAGTTTCTGCAGTTAATAGCCCTACTTACTCTCTTGATAAGTGTGTGTCTGTCTTATTATCAAAACGTTTTCCTTTACCAGCTTCATATATTAAAAATAGTTCTCAATTAAAGTATGATTTGATTAATATAGATATGTCTGAAAAACACTGTTTCGCGTCATTCGATGTAGTTTCCTTGTTTTCGAGTTTGTCAAAGGATGCAATTTTGTTATCGATAGAGAAGAGATGGAAATGGCTTTCATGTTTGAATTGCATGTCTAAGGACGAATTTATTGATGGTATAAGAACTCTTCTCGATTGTACATATCTTGTATTTGATGGCAATTTTTATAAGCAGGTTTCTGGCGCCCCGATGGGTTTTTGCTCGAGTCCTGTATTTGCGAATGCAGTTCTTGAGGACCTTGAGGAGCATTGTCTGAGCATTACAAAATCTAGCGTTCGACTTTTTCGCAGATACGTGGATGACTGTTTTTTGATAGTGGACAGAGGGGAGATTGAGGTGGTGTTATCTGTTTTTAATAATTATAACGAATACCTTCAATTCACTTCGGAAATTGAAGTAAACAATAGTATTAACTTTCTCGACATTTCTATCTTTCATGATTCTAGCGGCAAAATATTTACTAATTGGTACCAAAAAAACACAGCTTCTTGCAGATACATTAATTTCTTTTCCCATCATCCAAAAAGTCAAAAAATAGCAATAATATCCAATCTATTTGATAGGGCAATATTATTGTCGGATCCTCGTTTCCACTGTGAGAACGTTGAAAAGGCGAAAAAAATCTTAATAGCTAATGATTATCCTCCTGATTTTATTGAGAAATTTAGCAAAAAGCGGATTGCACGTAATTTGGGCATCTTAAGGGCCGCATTGAGAGGCACAGACACGAGCAATATTGACTCACACACTTCCAATTGCAATAGTAACAATAATTTACACTCGGGAAAGGGCTATGGTGTGTTCCCTTACTACGAAGGGTTCAATGAAAAATTAAGGTCCGTATTTAGAAATAATGACGTGAGGTTAGTTAATAATGTTACCAATAAGTTTAACAAATTTATTAAACTTGGTAAAGACCCTACTGCGGTGGGTGACACACGGAACGTGGTTTATAAAATCGATTGCTCCGATTGCGAATCAACATATATCAGAGAAACGTACCGGCCTCTAAAAACTAGGCAATACGAACATAAGAGGTATATAGAGAAAAGGGATCTGAATTCCCCTCTTGCAGTACATGCGTTGGAGACGGGTCATAGTTTTGATTTTAACAATATTAAAATAATTGACAGAGAGCAGTCTATTTTCCGTAGACGGTTCTCGGAGATGCTCCATATACAGTTTTTCGATGGCACGCTGAATAGGGCTGAGGACACGTGCCACCTCAAAGCCAGTTACAAGAATGTTATTTCCAATCTTAAAGTTAGTCCTAATAAACATTAATTGTCGAGTGTTGTGATTGCGGAGGCTCGGTAGCGAGCAGATTGTACCAGGAGTTTAGAACGCGGAGAGAGGTGGCTCACCGCTTCGCGCTCTCTTCAGTTCAGCCAACACGTGTTCAATGGTGATTGGCTGGCGGGCCGGAGCGGCACATCCCAAGTGGGAGGTCGGAGAACCGGGTTGCCGTGGCAACGGCCTGGCCATACTGTACTATATAGTGATACAGTCATGGTAGGGGCGTCGCGTGCGGAGCAGCGCGGGCTCTCCGATCTACTACATGAATAACAGCTCGTGTCACCTCTGTTGTGCTATGTGTTCTGGATACACTCAGCGAGCTCGGCGGCTTTCGTGGCTACAATATTCGCCTTATTTTTGCATTTTATACACTTTTAATTGTATTAGAATCCGTTTGACGGATGTATTGTAACGTATATATAAGATCGATTTTAGCTGTAAACTTAGTTGACTTTTGTCCTTGGCCGGTGCCACATTACCACCGAGTGGCACCGGTCGCGCTTATCAATTTTGATTTTCGAGCGTCACAATTTGTAAGTTGTAAATTTTTGTAGCGATTTTTATAACTATTATTAAATTCTTTTGTAATTTTCTTCAAATTTGCGAATTGTAATTTTTAGCGCCGTCTGCGGTTTTTACGTCGTCGATGTAGTTCACGACTCATTTTAAACTTTGGTAATTTAATTTGTTTTAGTTATCATAATTTCTAATTGTCTTTGTAATCTTTAATAATAAATTAATTTGCTTAGCCACTGATGAGGGGGTAAAATACCCCGAAACGTATGGCGTAGTTATTAACATTTGGCTCGAAGAGACGCATTTTTATTAACCTTTCAATCACTGATCTCATATAGTTGATAATGCTGTAAGATAATCCTCTTTTAAATTCAGCTATTAGGAATGACACATCTCCTAGAATACTTGGTTTAACTGGATCAATCCTCTTCTCTAAGTAAAAATTCCACCATTTCTTCAAACCTATGTAACGTGGAATTTAGCTCGCCCGCACGAGAATTCCCGCTAGTGTACAAGTAATTTATTTTGCGCGGCTGACTCCTTCTCCTAAGTGGCAAATCCTGAAAACGGAAGAACACGCGGGAAGTTGGTAGTAATAGGGTTTATGATATAAAAATAAAAACACAATGATTATATGTCACGTAACCCAGAAATATATTCTGAAATCCTTCGTACAACTTTGGGTAGCAAACAGAATATAAAAAGAATTTAATTAAAGTTACATGGGCCACCGGCCAAATTACTATCTCCGCTGGAACTGGTAGTCTAAAATAAGGGTCGCGAAATTTCCTCTACGGTGACTCTATATGCAATTTCAAAGGGCAATGGCCGGCTTCCATCCAAAACGCGAAAATTACAAGTCGAAATTATAAGTGAAAATTTATATAGATTTTTCACCACCAAGTATTCCACCAAATGAAAGGGAAAAAATCAAAATAAACTCCACAAACGCTTCCAGGAAAAATCCAATCCAGAATTCCAAAAAGCAGCAAAAATCTCAAACTGCGTAATGGCGTCGGAGCGTTACACTTTCCCAGGATAATATTCTAATGCAGTAAAAAGACCCCAAAGCTTAGAAGTCCAGAAACAGAATGGCCGAGGCCGACGTTCCGTTCGAGGAAGGAGCCGCCACTTTTCCACCCGGCCTCCTTCTTCACGGAAGCGTCGTCTTGGCTGGCAAATTTCCATTGGTCCTGAAAACCTCCAAAATTCGTAATTGGCCTATTTAAATACCACTACAAATTCATTGCATTTCTATGAATTTCCCAGAGCCCTCTTTTTCTATTTCTAATTTTCCAATTGGCTAATAAATCAATTATCGCCCTCTATATCATTCATCTATATGCAAATTCGTGCCCCCTTTATTGATCCCGATCAATCAATCAATGTCGATATCCATCCGGTAGGTCCACCTATAGATAAGCAATCGCGCGGAATTCAAAATCCTCTATTCGAATGTATATATCACTGTAGACGAACCCAACCCCCTTAATACCAACTAGTATCCTCTAGTTGGTAGCCGCCATGTCTCTATACCTATAAGAAAGAATCCTCTACGTCAGTACTGTACAGTTTGCCTGTACAGTACTCTTCAGTCACGCTCTCTCCCTCGCACTCACGCGCTCTACCGAGCGCTCGCTCCCTCTCTCTCTCTCTCACTCTCACACACTCATTCCCTCTCTCTCACTCTCGTACACTCGATGCTCTCTATTTCTCTCTCTCTCTCTCTCACTCTCTCTCGCACGCCAACTTCCTCTCTCTCTCTCCCGCACACACACTCACATGCATGTGATCGCGTGCGCGCGTCACTACCTCGCTTTCTGCCGCGCTCCCTCCCGAGCGCCAGCGCGCTGCGCAGGTGTGACTCGAGACCTCTCATCCTGCGCTCCGCACGCGGTCGGTCAGAGGCAACTCCTGCGAGCGCCACCGAGCGCTGGCTCCGCTCCAGGAGCTGTCAACTCGCCGAGAGTAAGTCAGCTAGCCGTGAAATAATATTCACGACGCAGCAATAATTATTGCTACGTCGCACCTATTTCATAATTTTTTATTTTGGAATCGCCTATCGATATGCCAAAGATATATCCAACGATGAGTCTAGTATTCCTTGTCTGATTTGCCGAATAACTTGCGGGCCACCAGGGAAAGGCTTCTCTACAGACGATGCTGCACCCTATTCCAACAAAAGAAAAGTTTTTTATCAGGTTTGAATATTGGATCTAAGCATAATTTGGAATAGAAGGTACCAGGGTAGGCCATTCTAACATCAATTGTTATGCCGTCTGTCTCGTCTCTTACAGAATTCTTTTAAAATTATACTAAAAGGCGGGAATGTATAAAAATAGACTTTTCCAATTTATCACGAATGCATCGATCACCTCAGCTGCAGGATCTATTTTGTACGATAGAAATCTTGGGCATTTTTTATTAAACCAGCTCGTGAATAAGTCCATATCTGGTAAACCAAAACAGTCGATGATATTTACAAACGCATATTCCGTTCATATTCCGCATCTAGCTCTAGTTTATGGGATTTCGCATCCGTTTCGAAATTGTCATTAGATTTGATATAAGAAGCTAAGATCCAAATGTCTCGATTTTCACACAATTATTCAAATATTAAATTTTATACAATTGTTCAATAGAAAAAAATACTCACAATCTTTTACTTTCAATTTCATAACCTTTCTGTTCATCAATTTACTACATCCAATTCGATAATGCAATAACTTAGGAAAAATTATAAAAAATATACTTGAGGGGTAAAGCCTGGGGGGGGGTCTTAATCTTGAAAAAATCGAGTTTTTATTGCCTTTTTTTATAGGAGATTACCAGTAGAATATCCGGGTGAAGCCCGTTTTGCATGAAAAAATTTTTTGCAATGATATCGTTAAAATGCAAAAGACATGCTAATAACTAATTTTTGAAAAATCTAGGATTTTATTCGATAATGACTGTTAGTATTAAATAAAATTTTTTTACCAATATTTCTTATATGATTTTTGTAGAAAATTTACCACGGAATACGATGAAAAAGTCTATTTTTCAATAAAATTTTATGTTCAAAAATTATTATCAAATTAGCTCAATAATTTTAAAACAAATTTTCTTAAAATCGTTATTTTTCACGCTTCTATGTATTATTAATACCTAAAATTAATTAAAAGAGGCTATATTGTTGTACTTATTATTTATTATAAATGTTGTTAAAAGTATTTTCCTGAAATCGATTTAGTTAAAAAATTTTTAAACACAAAATAATTAATAGATTTAAAAAACCATGAATTTGAATTTGGCGCTTACCGACTGAGTCGTATAACCTTCCAGCAAGTGGACATTCGATTAAATCACTGTTTTGCTTACTGAATAACTAAATTTATTTTACAATTATCCAATTTTGTAAAAACTACGTAACAATTTTACAACAATTATGTAATAAAATAAATAAATTTCATCACCATTGACGCACCAAAGACGTAAACAACAACACAGTCAGAAGGAAAAATAACAACCATTGTTTACTAGCCGAAAAACTCGAAAAGACCTCGAGAATAGAAATTGTTCTTAATGCAGTACGCAATACGAGCAAGTAATACGCATGTACGGAAAGCCAACGCTTTGAGGAAATCGAAAGTGGAAGATTGAGGAAAAGCATATGCAGGTGTCATCATATATAGAGAAGCGCCAAGAAGACCTTCGAGATCACGCAATTAGGGGGACTTATCACCCAAAATCACCTACTTGCGTAAATAGAGGAGATGAGCGGCGGCGCGATCACTAAGTCAATAATAGATCGAAAACAGATTGGAGTGTCCGATTCCCTCACGAGCTTGCGATTCTTTAACAGTGCGTAGTACGCTAATAAAACGTAAATTGTTAAAAGTGTAGAACTCTTAAGACGTGCAAGAAGTCAGTAATAGTTCGTGCGTGAGTTATAAGTGAGTGAGTAAAAGAGAGAAAATATTCCTCGAAACCTCAAAGAAATAAGCTCGAGAAAGAGGGAGGAAGGGAAAGAGAGAGAGAGAGAGAGAGAGAAGGAAAACAAAGAACGGTACGGCCGCAGACCTATACGAAGACCAGACGAGGTGGCGCCGTCACCTCTCTCTCGGCAGACGAGACCCTCACAGCGGAAGAGTACGGAGCAGCATCACGAAGCAAACACACACACACACACACACACACACACATATATATATATATGGGTGGTTCTCTGACAAATCGAGCGGTCGATTTTTTGACCCTATCGAAAAAAATTTTTAAAATGTTCCTAAGAGACACATGAGTATCCCTGAATTTTTTCAGATTTTTGCATCAAGTATCTTCGAGTTACAGAGGGTCAAAGTTGATGAAATCACGTTTTTTTGCTTTTTTTTTTGGTACGTAATTGATAAAATTGGTTAAATTCTTCTATATAGCAATAAAACTAAATTTTTTTCATATATGAACGGATATGATGATTTTTTACAGAGAAACCAAGGCCTCTGACATTCTGGGTCTTTCGCAGACTTTTTTGAATTGAAATAAGGTATCTTCATGAATTTTTTGGTTATGATCCGGATGATCGAACTTTCCTAAAATTTGATTTTAAGACTTAAATGACTTATAACTTTCTTAAAACATATATATACGACATCAAAAATATTTTTTTTGAATAGTTTAGAAAATTTGCAGAAAAAAATGTTATATATCTCTATAGTGAAAAATGCTTCCCTAAGGATCTACAAATTAATGAAAGTAGCCAGAAAAAGGAAAAAAACGTGATTTCATCAACTTTGACCCTCTGTAACTCGAAGATACTTGATGCAAAAAATCTGAAAAAATTCAGGGATACCCATGTGTCTCTTAGGAACATTTTAAAAATTTTTTTCGATAGGGTCAAAAAATCGACCGCTCGATTTGTCAGAGAACCACCCATATATATATATACTGGGGGTACCCCACTGCTCGCTCCGCTCACCAACCCCCATCGTAGTTTTAACTGATAATATAATAAATAACGTTGCTAAAAACATTTTAAAATATTAAATAGAAGTAAAAAATTTATTGTGTAAAGGTTTACAATTTACGAAAAATGTTATATAGAAGTATAAGGTAAAAGTTCTATTCTACATTACAGGGTTATAACTAACTACAAAATTTTCTCTGGATAAAATTTGGCGTTAGTTGCAAAATTCTTGGTTTAAACCGGATACTGTTATGTATTGTACACAGTCTGTGGAAGAATACATTTGGGTGTATAAAATGTGAAATTATTATTTTCAAAGTCCGCTTATTTAAAATTCTCAGTCCTGTCCGAGCATCTCACTCTCAAGCAGTTGTCCTAAGAAAAAACGAAAAAGTTACTTTTTTGCTGTTCTAGATAAATAAATGATAATTTATTTAATGTGGAAGAACTGTAACAGCTCTATTCTTAAACATGAGTCATCATCTATTGCTAGTTATAGGTTAGTAAAAATTAGATCTTCGAATTTAATATTCACGCGATAAGATAATGAGTTCTTTGAGAAACAAAATGGCTAACGATACTTTGTAAATTAATAGTAATGTATAATAATACAAGAAGATATAAGAAGAATTGTAATTAATAATAAATTCTTCATTATTTCCACACCACCATAGAGGTAAATGAGAGAGCAATTTTGAAAGCGCGTGCGATTTAAATATATTTATTTGGCTTTCGGCATAGTTCAATGTATAGTTTCAACCATTATTCCATAATGTAAGAAATAAACAAAATCATCATAATAAATAAAATAATCAGCTAAATACATTTAAATTCCATGCGCTTACAAAATTGTCGCCGTCTAGTTCATACATATAGGCCATAACTGCCGCCAATCCACTTTCGTGCTATTATTGTGCAGAACCTGAAGTCTTAGCTCTACCGCTGCTGCTATCAGTTGCGCTAACCTCAACCGCGCCGGGACTGCTAATTTATAATAAAATATATTGTTTAAAATGCACTTAAACCCCCTGAAACTCGCACTCCGCGTGTGTAATAGTGTCTGAGCTTGCAAAAAGTTTAAAGTGTCAAAATCTACTTGGAAAAAAGTCATGCATATATGAAGATACTATCAATGACTCACTGAACATTAGATACGTATATTTTTATTATCTTTAATTTAATTTATTTCAAATTAAAGAACACAACTCTTTGTATTAAAATAAATTATTCTTTGTTTATTACAGGTGATTTAAATAAGTTGGTCCGGGAAAACAAGTTAAAACCACCACATAGGTCTATGACTGTATGTACTATTTTATAAACTGACTATTAATCCAGATTTTAGTCGCTATACATATAGAATTATTAGATATTACATTAAGAAATATCACCTCATAGTAGATACACTAAAGGCATACTGGAACATAGGCATACTAGAACAATGGATCCCCTCCCTTTTCTGTTCCAGTATGCCTAAAGTATACTGAAACAGTGGATCCCCTCCCCTGCTGTTCCAGTATACATACGGGTTCTGGCACGTACTGCCCCACTCTCTGGGTCCCCCTCTCTCTGAAAGTCAGAACCCGTAAGAAGAGAGGGGAATTGCTCCCCCATCTCTTTTGTTCCAGTATACCTATAGCATTTTATTTATGCTCTCTCTTTGCGGAAAATCTCTCTACGCTGAGAAAGAATATATCTAATGTGAATACGCGCAAGGTTACCTGCTGAGCTGTCTTTGCAGAAAATATATATATATATATATATAAAGGCACGCGCACTTTCTTTCTCTCTGCGGAAAGTCTCTCTGCACTGCGTGAGAATATATCTAATTGGAATACGCGCAAGGTTATCTGCTAGGCTATTATCGCAGAAAAATATGTATACAAACGTAGCGCGCATTTTCTTTCTCTCTCTGTGGAAAATCTCTCTGCGCTGTGCGAAAAATATCTATTAGGCATACACGCAAGGTGTTAACCTCCTGGGTTATTCTCGCAGAAAATATGTATACAATGGTAGTGAGCATTTTCTTTCTCACTCTGTGGAAAGTCTCTCTGCGCTGCGCGAAAAATATCTATTAGGCATACGCGCAAGGTGTTTACATGCTGGGTTGTTCTCGCAGAAAATATGTATACAAAGGTAGTGCGCACGTTCATTCTTTCTCTCTCTGCGGAATGTGTCCCTGCATTGCGCGAGAATATATGTATTTTGCTTACGCGCAAGGTTACCTGCAAGGCTATTCTCGCAGAAAGATATGTATATGAAAAGCACGCACACTTTCTTTGTCTCTCTGCGGAATCTCTCCCTGCGCTGCGCTGGGCGAAAAAATAACTATTAGGCATACGCGCAAGGTGTTTACCTGCTGGGTTATTCTCGCAGAAAATATGTATACAAAGGTAGTGCGCACATTCTTTCTCTCTCTCCCTCTGCGGAATCTCTCCCTGCGCTGCGCTGGGCAAAAAATATCTATTAGGCATACGTGCAAGGCGTTTACCTGCTGGGTTATTCTCGCAGAAAATATGTATACAAAGGTAGTGCACACTTTCTTTCTCTCTCTCTCTCTCTCTCTCTCTGCGGAAAGTCGCCCTGCGCTGCGCGAGAATATATCTATTTTGAATACGCGCAAGGTTACCTGCTAGGCTATTATCGCAGAAAAATATGTATACAAAGGTAGTGCGCACTTTTATCTCTCCTCTCCTCTCCTTCTCTCTCTCTCGGCTCTTCTCCATCTCCTCTATGAGCTCTCGTCTCGGAAAGTCCTCTCTCTCTCGCTCTTCTCATCTACGACAGCTACTCTGACTCTTCTCTGCTCATCTCTCTCTTCTGCTCTTCTCTCTTCTCTTCCTCTCTCCTGCTCAGAATATGTCTCATCTACCTGCTCTAGCTCTCGCAGCATCTCTCTACTAGCTGCTGCATCTCTCTCTGCAGAAAGTCTCTCTAACTGCGTGGAGAATATGTATATTTCTGAATACGCGCCAGGTTACCTGCTAGACTATTATCGCAGAAAAAAAAATATGTTATCAAAGGTTTATCGCGATTTTCTTTCTCTCTCTGTGGAAATTCTCTCTGCGCTGCGCGAAAAATATCTATTAGGCATACGCACAAGGTGTTTACCTGCTGGGTTATTCTCGAAGAAAATATGTATACAAAGGTAGTGCGCACTTTCTTTCTCTCTCTCTTTCTCTCTCTCTCTCTCTCTCTGCAGAAAGTCGCCCAGCGCTGAGAAAGAATATATCTAATGTGAATACGCGCAAGGTTACCTGCTGAGCTGTCTTTGCAGAAAAAAATATATATATATATGAAAGGCACGCGCACTTTCTTTCTCTCTCTGCGGAAAGTGTCTCTGCACTGCGCGAGAATATATGTATTATGAATACGCGCAAGGTTACCTGCAGGGCTATTCTCGAAGAAAATATGTATACAAAGGTAGTGCGCACTTCCTTTCTCTCTCTCTCTCTCTCTCTCTCTCTCTCTCTCTCTCTCTCTCTCTGGTAAGTCTTTGACTACACCTACTTTCAATCGCTCTGACATATAAAAGCCATTCTAAAGTTTTTTTTCCACTTCCACGAGTGAAAATTTCAGTGGATGGGACCCTCCAATCGGCTCTCAGGCTTGCAGCTAAAAAACCTCGATCTTTGAGCTGTTTTTATGAGCCGGAAGGGAATCTCCGCAAATCTAAGAGCAACATAACCTCAAAAAAAAATTGTACGAGATGGTCAATGTCGTCATCATCATCTTGTGAGTGAAATTTCCCATCCATCATCAGCTGCTGCGGCTTTGGTGATTATTTGGAGCTACAGTGAGTCTCAACAAAAAAATTAATTACCAGAGAGGAGCTATAAAGGTCAAAAAATTTGGAGGTTAGAGTGTTCATATCGCTCTGTCTCTCTCACTCTCATATCGAGCATCGATCTGGCACGTGGTTATCGATCTAGCAACGACACCACGTCGAAATCTACTTTTTTGGCCATCAGGGAGCAGCACGTCCCATTAAGAAGGCATCAATCCATCTTATCAGCTTAGTATCGCATCTAATCTTTTTGTCTAGTCTATTCTCGACCAACGTGGGAAATTTGAAATTTTTGCGCGCGAAATTTCAAAATCTTTGCGCGCGTAATTTAAACTCTTCTAGTCATTTAGTTCCTAAGCTGTCCTCTATTCAGTCCTTGTCATATTTTATGAAATATACTTTTATTTTTAACGTTTTTACTATTGTTTATTTTTATCATTGTTATAAATTTTTATTTTATTTTTAACAAATTTTTTATTTATTTTTATATTTTATCTTTATTTATTTATGTTTTCATTTTACTCATTATTTACTAGTACTCTATTTATTTTTACTTTTATTTGTATTTTTATTTATTTAATTAATTATTTATTTATTTATATAAAAAATGACGAGGACGTCATGCACTAAGTGCAAGCATGAAATGCGAAAGAATGCGAGTATGGCTAAATGTTCAGAGTGCTCCAAGCCAAATCACGATTTATGTATGCTATTAATAAATTCAAAATTGCTATGTGCCGTTTGTGAAAAAGGCTATAAGAAAAGAAATAGCGTGAGCACTGTAAAGTCTAGTGAACACAAGGGAATAATTTCACCTAGAAGTAGTAGTTTTAGTAGTAATATTAGTAATAATAAGAAAATAGATTTAGACAAAAACAATGGCATAGATAGAAACATTAGCATAAATAAATTCAATAGTACAAATAAGAACAATAACAACAATACTCCTAATAAAACCGATAGTACAGTTAGTGCAAACAAAAGTAAAGAAAACAAAAATAGTAAAATTAATACTGCAAAGGGTAATAATAATAATAATAATAATAATACTGATAATAATATTAATAAAAAAGCTAATGATAAAGAAGAAATAAATACTTTAGAGAATACTGATAAGGATGAGAGTGCTAATACTGTTAAAAATAATAATACTGTGCATAATAATAATAGCATAATGCTTGGTAACAATGTTAGCTCGTTAAATAACGATAACGTAGAGGCGCCATTGGGGGACACCAGCCTTCTGGGTGTTTCCCACATATTGATCCCGGTAAGTACCATGGACCTCTTCTTTCGACGCTTCGATATGCTTGAGCAGCAACTTGACGAGCTTAAATCTCTCGTGACTAGCAGCCCTAACTCGGGCAGCATGTCCCCTCCTCCAACTGGGGATTGCGCCGCGAACGAGTTACGGAGTATATCTAGCAGGGTTTCTGCTCTCGAGGGAGATCTGGCGAACCGTACTGGTTTGCTGAGTGACGCAATCACTCACTCGGGGGAGCTGCTCAAGGTGGTCGAGGGTCTCAAGGACGATCTGCATAAGATCCACGATCGAATTGAAGACTTTCATGGTGCAGGCCCTTCCGGATTTTGTAGTAAAGAATTTGATGGTCCAGGTCGATCTGACCAGCCCAGCGGGGCTTTAGTCGAGTCTCCCCCTTCGCCGGTCTCGGACAGGAGCGCCATAAGATCTGGCGCTGAGGGTGGTTCTGAGTGCTGTGAGCTCTTTTTAAATGGTGTTTTAAAAATTGAAGTTGAACCCACTGAAACACAGCTGGGAAATATCGCTCATGCGGTACTTGGAACCATTCTCCCCTCGTTCCAAAGGGAGAATATTGTGGGTACCCGCATTATTCGACCTCGGGAACCGCCCAGGGGGAATGGAGAGAATCAGACTGAGTCGCGTAGGCGCTCATATCAAACAGTAATAGTTAGGTTGACAGACGCAAAATTGGTCCATAAAATAATGCGAGCCGAAAGGTCGCTTGTTAATAATTATTTCTCAACAAGCGACATCAATAAAGATCTGCTTGAACAGGAGTCGGCCGCCTGCATCCCTAGGCATAGAGTATTTATTAATGAAGTATTACCCCGTGAGCAGTTTGTTTTATTCCAAAGTCTTAAGCCCATTGCTCAGGGATTGGGCTTTAAGTATGTCTGGCATGCGGGCGGTAGATTTCTGGTGAGGCTCAAGGGCCATGAGCGGGCCTATGCGTTCTCCTCGGCTACGGATCTGCAGGCCATCCAAACGGCGTGCCAGGCTACCCAGAAAAGACGGCCAGACGAAGTGACCGTTACGGACAGCACTGTGAAGTACAATAAAGACAACGAAAACGGCACTGTACTTGATGGACAAAGGGCTGGCCTGGCGAGTGGGTTCGCGCCGAGATCCTCAGCGTGACTGAGTAAGAATCATGGTGTGTCGAAGGGGAGGCGATCCCTAAAGGCGGGCTTCATCAACGTGAACTCTATACGAGCTCGTATTGAGGAGGTTCGTCTTTTCCTTCATGAAAATCCCTCCTATGACATCTTTGGTGTCGCCGAGTCATGGTTGGGCCGGATTGTGGACGATGGTCTTGTTCAGATTAAGGGCTATACAACAATCAGGCAAGATCGCAATATAAATGGTGGTGGAGTGCTGTTGTACGTCCGTAGCAACTTTAAAATTAGTAAAGTTGCTTGTTCAAATACGCAGGGATCAGGGAAACCTGGTATACCGGAATACCTTTTCTGTGACGTCCAACAGAGTGGCTCCCCACCTGTACTAATAGGCGTAATATATAGACCCCCCAAGATCCCCATGCAAAAGGACTCCGATTTATTCGATGTCTTACGCGATCTTTGCTGTGACTACAGTCACAAAATTATCATGGGTGATCTGAATGCAGACCTTTCGTCTACGAACGATGACGCAAATACTATCAAGCGTCTCACTGAGGAGTTATCTCTTCAGGTGGTTAACCATGGCCCGACACACTTTACTCCGACGTCTTGCACATGGATTGACTTGATCCTGACTGACGAAAACGACGCGATCTTAGACTACAAGAATGAAAGGTTGCCAAGCTTCGGCAAACATTGTATGATAGATGTCACCCTGGACATCTTTACAGCATCTCAGATATGGGAGACATATACTTACCGTGATTATAAGGGTATCACACCCTCCGCTCTCACTGATGTGCTGTCTAGCTGTTGCTGGGCGACCTTTGATTCTACTGAACCCGATTTGGAAGGTATATTAAAAAATTTAAATGACACTTTAATTTCTGCAATTAATGTTTTGGCACCGGAAAAAACGATTTGCCCTAAGAAAAAATATGCTCCTTGGTTTGGTCCTGAGTTGAAGGAACTTGTGGATCGGCGAAATGCCACACATAGGCGCTATAAGCGCACTGGACGAGCTGACCTATGTGACGAGTTCTTTCGACTCAGTAAGGAGGTCGGTATGCGCATAGCTCAAGAGCGTAACTCCTTCATTCTGAAACACCTTTCTGACGCTCTTGATGATAACAAGGATATTTGGAAGGAAATGCGCAATATTGGTCTCCTGCCGAGGCGAAAGGAGGAGGAACTTCATGGTTTTACGCCGGGAGAGCTGAACAGGCACTTTGCGGGGATATCCTCTTCCCTCTTTGACGACATTGATAATGCTAATGATTTTATTTTAACTGCGAGTGAGGAGGGTTTTTCCTTCAAACCTATTAGTCTGGCAGATGTTGTTCTCGCAATATCGCATTTTTCCTCGCAGGCAAAGGGGGTTGATGGGGTTCCCCAGAGTGTCATAGTGAAAGCTATCCCAATAATTGGCGACTTAATTGTAAATTTATTTAACTCCTCCTTTGCCATGGGGGTCTTTCCGGACATCTGGAAACAGGCGCAGCTTATTGCCTTGAAAAAGGTCAGTGCTCCCTCCACCGTTAAGGACTTTCGTCCCATAGCACTGCTCTGCTTTCTGTCAAAGGTGCTCGAGAAGATCGCCCATACCCAAATCACGGAGTATCTAAATCGTAATAGTATCTTGGATCCCTTCCAGGCCGGGTTTAGGAAAAACCACAGTACACAGACAGCTTTAATAAAACTCACAGACGATATACGCATGGCCATAGACGACAGGAAAGTAACGCTTTTGCTGTTATTTGATTTCAGCAAAGCGTTTGATACAATTTCTCCGACCAAAACTACTATACAAGCTGAAGAGTTTGGGATTCTCTAGGAAGGCCCTTCAATGGGTCAAATCTTACTTACAAGGCCGCACCCAGACGGTGATCTCGGGAAACTGCGGAAATTCTGATTGGTTAGGAACCAACCTAGGAGTACCCCAGGGTTCAGTCCTGGGACCCTTGCTTTTCAGCTTGTATGTAAATGACTTACGTGACGTATTAGACGGAAAACAAGTTAAGCATATTTTTATGCAGACGACCTCCAAATCTACCTTCATACAACGAAGGATAAACTTTTGGAGGGTCTGGCTCGACTATCAGAAGCGGCACGTCTGGTCTCTGATTGGGCGGGGAGCTCCGGTCTGCATCTCAACTCAGGCAAGACCAAGGCAATCTTCTTCGGTTCGATGAAGAATGCAAATGACATCAAATCTTGGAACTTGCCGGGGGTTGAGCTGCCGGACGGAGTGATCGTCCCTTTCGAAGATTCAGTCGTGAGTCTTGGTGTTACTCTTGACAGTAAACTTACGTGGAAGCCGCAAGTTGATTCGATTACAAAAAAAGTGAATAAAGCCCTGTATAGCTTGCGGTTTATCAGGGATAGTACCACTGAGACTCTCCGCAGACGACTTGTTGAGGTCACTAGTCCAACCACATTTGGACTATTGTACTGTGGTTTAGCTGGACGCGTCGGACGAACATAGAAGACGAATACAGCGATTGAGCAACTCATGTGTGAGATATATTTCGGAGTGAGGAGGGATGTCCATATCTCCCCCTACAGGAGACGTCTGGGCTGGATGCTTACTGACTCGCGCGCCTCTATTTTGAAGGCATCTTACTTACAAGGGTCACCAGGTTGCGCGAGCCTGAGTACCTTATATTATCCAA
>JACCIB010001201.1:0-48321 GCA_018906965.1 Philotrypesis tridentata
ACAATGAATCACCGCTCAATTCAATTCATCTTCATCATCATCAGCCTACCAGGTTTAATCGCAGAAAAATTACATTCAATGGAATCATTATCGCCAAACCCTGGCATTTATTATGAAAAAACAAATACAGTAAAAATAATTAGAACGAACTGGAAAGTCAACATAGTCATTGACGTTGACCAATTCTTAGATATGCATAACCTATCACAATCTCACGTTGAAGTATACAATAAATGCATTACAGTCATAGAAGAATATAAATGCAAAAATGCGCTAGGCACTGATTTGCTAGAAATCAAACAACAAAATCTGTCAGAATTAAGAAAAACAAAGACACCATCACCACTTTAGGTCAAGTAGAATATCCTAACTCGAAATACCCTTCGAGTATCAGGATGAAAAGAATGGTACCCCTAGAATTTATAGGATCCATAAGCAAATCACTGTTTGGTCTTGCAACAGAGGATGACATTCACAATGTCAACCAGAACATTGACCAATTATTCCAAGATCAAAAACAAGTAATACATTTAGTAGACAAGAATACGCACATAATAGCAACAAAGTTTGAAGAATTATACAAAATAACAAAAAATCACTAAACCATCCTAGAAAGTTTCGAAAAATCACTTACTAAAGTAATAACAAATGTACTAAAAGAAAGTGAACAAATGAAATACCTAGTAGAAATAATACTCTATGTCAAAAGATTAGACATGACCATTGACCACATTACAAAAAGTCACGAAAAATTACTTGACATATTAAGGGAGATAAAGAATGGTAAAATTCACCCAGAAATACTCTCGAACAATATTCTGCAAGAAATAAACACAGATATCAAGAGAGTGAGTAAGGACATGAATTTACCAATACCTTCTGAACACATGAGAACAGAAGAAATAATTAAAATTTCCAAAATTGATGCACTACATCAAAATGGAAAAACAATAATAATCCTACATTTACCATTAGTAGACCACGCAGAATATCAATTATACAAAATGCACCCCATTGCGATACCACAATGGCATCATAACATTAGTTTGGGAATGGCTCACATAAAGCCATCTCACACTCATATTGCTACAACAATAGATCAAACGAAATACATAAAATTCAATGAAAACAGATTAAACAAATGTTTAACCACCCATTATGCACAAATCTGCCCAATCCTTGGTCCGCAACACAATACTCCCGAATCGACAGATTGTGAAATTACATTATTATTAGACCCAACAATTGACACCATCAAATATTGCGACATTAGAATCAACCCTTTGACCCAAATACAATGGAACTATTTGGAGCAAGACAAATCTTGGCTATACTCCACAACTTTTGAGACACCAATGACCCTCATTTGCAAAGAATACCCTGAATACAAAATAACAATTAAAGAAGCAGGTATATTAAGAATATCACCTCAATGCATAGCTAAAACTGCAACCACAGTTCTAGCAGGTGAAAGCACAAAACAAACAAATTTCACGTACATATATTCACCAAATATAAGCCTGAAATTAACAGAAAATTACCCACTTTTATCACACAACATCGAAACATATCCAAACACCCACATATTTAAAATTAATTAATAAATCACAAAAAAGAAAGACCCCAAACTGAAATTTTAAAAGAATTAAATCAGATAAGCGATCACAAACGCAAACTCTTCAAAACTAACACCCTAGTTTATGGAGGAATAACTACACAAATAATAATTTTCATCATAATAATTTATATAATAGTAAAGACAAAAATATTTAACAAATTGACTCTGCGCACCAAAAAGCAAACACACAAAATACACAAACACAACACAAAAAACATCGACATTACAGAACTACAGAATATAACAATAGGAGAAGGCGCGAAAGCCAAATATAACACACGACGAGAAGTACAAACACCACAGATGA
This sequence comes from Philotrypesis tridentata, assembly GCA_018906965.1. NCBI lineage: Eukaryota > Metazoa > Arthropoda > Insecta > Hymenoptera > Pteromalidae > Philotrypesis > Philotrypesis tridentata. The sequence goes on from JACCIB010001201.1 coordinate 1,926, forward strand.
CTTTAGATCTACCACCACAGCAAGCGGAAGTCAACTAAAACAACGATTTTCGTTTTTAGAAAAATAACGACATGGCCACGAAGCAGCGGAAATAAATCACCATTTTCTGTGACAATGACATACCCATGTATGCTATACTAAGAGAATTCGAGTACATAGCAACACCAGTAAAAATGCACTATGAACAGCATAAATTTGAAGCAGGAACAAAGAAAATAACCATGATATTCAACACGGAAAGAGATGCAACCAAAGCATACGAGAGAAGAGCAACATTAATAAAACAGAATAGATTCAAAAGAGCCACAAACTCACAAGCAGCTAAACGACGAAACATACCAAGGGATGAAGAAATAGATGACACTCAAATAAAAAAATCATGCCCAGTAAAATCAGAAGTGCATGTTGTAAACAAACAACCTGCTCCGATGGACAATCATAGACTATTCTGTACATTACCCTGGGAATATTCCGACACAGTTAAGGATGAACTATTCTTCAGAGCATTTGCAAAATATGGACCATTAGTATACTATCAGACTATAAAAGACAAAAAAGGAAAACTTGCATATGGATATGTACAATACTTTGAAGAAGAGGATGCAGTAAAAGCAAAATTAGATTGCGACGCTAGATACAACGCCGTATACTCAGTACCCAGAAAACCATCAAAATCAAACAAAGAAAAGTACACAAAAAAACATGACAAATGCAATAAACACATCGACATAGACATTTACCATCTGCACGAAAAAACCTGCATTAAACAAACTCTATGGAAGGAGAAGTTGCAAAAATCTAAAATACCAATTGCAATCCACCAAGAAGATATAGAATCTGCGAACGAGGATCTGATGCCAAATGTAGAACATACCAAGAAAAAAACAACAGCAAACAACACTGAAGACATGTCGACTGAACAAGAAAATGCATTACTAGACGAGACGAATTACTTAAATATGGATTTATTGAACATTTAAACACACCCTATTTGAGACAGTAAATAAACACAAATTACCTCTAAATGTGCACACCCCACCCACCACTGTCTGTAACTAACAAACAAATTCACACTCACTAATAATAAATTAAGCACACACACATATTTGTGTTGCAGAATAGCTAAAATGGACACCATTAGTCTGAACATTGACATTCCAATTCGCTACCAAGAAAAAGATTACCCAAGAGAACCACTTGGAATATCAATAGCTCACGGTTCTTACAAAATCGAAGACATCAATATTCATATCAAGAATGACATACCATCATTCATGAGATTCCATACCACGCCAATGCGCTACGTACCATGGCAATATAGACAACCACTATACACCGTGGGAAAGAAAAATAAGCTCACCAAGCAAAAACCTAAAAAGGCAGAAAACAATATTTCAAGTAGTTCAGATGAAGAACCAGATAATGACAATATCGTGGCTACCATCCATGCAGCAAGGAAAATCTATTTCTCCGTAAATGATGAGGAAACAAGAGACGAACTACTCGATTACCTACAAATGAAGACATGCATGGTTTACCACCATCTAGTCCGGGAATCAGGGAGTTCAAAACCTTATTAACAGGAAGTTCGTGCAAGAGTTTATTTTATCGCTGAAATATGTTGGTAGCCACTTACTGAAAATAGCCCTAAAGTCTCGACTTCGGACCCGATCGGGAACATTGTTATTATTGCAAATTAAGTTACCAAAATGCATTTTTTTTCGGTTTTTCTTGATTAACTTTTTTGTTACTCAATTTACGCAAAAACAGGTAGGGGCAAAAGTTGATCAGCATTGAATGTTCTATAAGATACATATATTCCGAAATGCAAAATTAATGTTTTTCCCGGCTAAATTGTTAAATAAAAAAAATTTTTTTTTCAATTTTCACATTGCCATGGTTTTTGTGAAATATGATCTTTATTTATCGGATTAGCCCTCAAAGATGACTTTTAGTACAGACAAAGTAAAAATTGAAGCCCGATCTCGATATCTTAAAATGGCGTCTTGTTGCAAAATTATTTAGCCGAAAAGTTCAAATTGATGTCCAATTCGATCCAGGAACGATAATTGAATCAAACTATGTTTAATCGACAGCTTACGACGTAATTAACAAACGGTAAAAATAAATTTTCATAATATTAATATTTAGCAACATTTCTAATAAAAATTTTTTTTTATTTCGGTCAATTTTGGAGTGAGAGAATCGCGGCAAAATGCATCTTGAAGTAAATAAAAAACCATGAATTTTGATATAAATTTTGTTAAGATCGGACCAATAGGAGCCGAGATACAAAAATTTTTTCAACGATTACGCCGAAACTACTTGATATTTCAAGTTGAAATTTGGCACAGTGCTTGCTGAAATCATACTCTAAATGATTACATTTTACCCAATAGCTCTACATGCTTTAGTTCGTCTAAAACGACCGACGAAACATATAAATTCAGCGCGCGCGGCCGCGCCGTTGCTCCGGCCGAGCGCCGCGGTGGTGGGGGGGGGGGGGGGAAGCCGCGCGGCAGCGAACAGAGTTCATACACCTTAGTTGCAATTTGATTATCTCGGTAACCAAAGCTACTATTGCAATAAATTTTTTTTTTCATTTGACGTGTTTTTTTCAGCTTTAACGTCATACTAATTAAGTTATCATAGGCACAACGCAAACACCGCAAATTACCAATTCTTCTGAAAAAGAATCTTTTTTGGCTACATACACAACCTTTAATGGCATATATTATACTACCCAACCTTAATATGATAAATTTAAATATTTTTATGATTATAGCAGTACAATGCATGCGTACAAAGGTTGTGTATGTAGCCAAAAAAGATTCTTTTTCAAAAGAATTGGTAATTTGCGGTATTTGCATTGTGCCTATGATAATTTAATTAGTATGACGTTAAAGCTGAAAAAAACACGTCAAATGAAAAAAAAAATTTATTGCAATAGTAGCTTTGGTTACCGAAATAATCAAATTGCAACCAAGATGTATGAATTCTGTTCGCCGCCGCGTGGCTTCCCCCCCCCCCCCCCCACCACCGCGCCGCTCGGCCGGAGCAACGGCGCGGCCGCGCACGATGAATTCATATGTTTCATCGGTCGTTTTAGACGAACTAAAGCATGTAGAGCTATTGGGTAAAATGTAATCATTTAGAGTATGATTTCAGCAAGCACTGTGCCAAATTTTAACTTGAAATATCAAGTAGTTTCGGCGTAATCGGCGGTTGAAAAAATTTTTATATCTCGGCTCCTATAGGTCCGATCTTAACAAAATTTATATGAAAATTCATGGTTTTTTATGTACTTCAAGATGCGTTTTGCTGCGATTCTCTCACTCCAAAATTGACCGAAATAAACAAAAACTTTTATTAGTAATGTTGCTAAATATTAATATTATGAAAATTTATTTTTACCGTTTGTTAATTACGTCGTAAGCTGTCGATTAAACATAGTTTGATTCAATTATCGTTCCTGGATCGAATTGGACATCAATTTGAACTTTTCGGCTAAATAATTTTGCAACAAGATGCCATTTTAAGATATCGAGATCGGGCTTCAATTTTTACGTTGTCTGTACTAAAAGTCATCTTTGAGGGCTAATCCGATAAATAAAGATCATATTTCACAAAAACCATGGCAATGTGAAAATTGAAAAAAAAAATTTTTTATTTAAAAATTTAGCCGGGAAAAACATTAATTTTGCATTTCGGAATATATGTGTCTTATAGAAAATTCAATGCTGATCAACTTTTGCCCCTACCTATTTTTGCATAAATTGAGTAACAAAAAAGTTAATCAAGAAAAACCGAAAAAAAATGCATTTTGGTAACTTAATTTGCAATAATAACAATGTTCCCGATCGGGTCCGAAGTCGAGACTTTAGGGCTATTTTCAGTAAGTGGCTGCCAACATATTTCAGCGATAAAATAAACTCTTGCACGAACTTCCTGTTAATAAGGTTTTGAACTCCCTGACTCCCGGACTAGATGGTGGTAAACCATGCATGTCGTCATTTGTAGGTAATCGAGTAGTTCGTCTCTTGTTTCCTCATCATTTACGGAGAAATAGATTTTCCTTGCTGCATGGATGGTAGCCATGATATTGTCATTATCTGGTTCTTCATCTGAACTACTTGAAATATTGTTTTCTGCACAAACAGAAGAAACCACAGAAGAAAATGCAAATCATTCAGAATCCGAAGGAGAAGCGGCTGCCCTACCCGAAGCTGAAACAGAGATAATGCACAAGCACAAGGATGTACAAGTAGTAGGCTTCGAAAATCGCGATGCAAAAACAATCAAGATCCTATACAAAGGATCTCATGAAACTGCAAAATCGTTACTACTCTCGATCCAAAATGGAACGGCGAGATTGCAATACTACATCACCAGAAATCCGACAACTTTTGCAGTCAAAGCAACTTATGAAGAGATCTTGAAAGAGGAGGACATTCTCAGTATTCAAGAATATGCAGAAAGAGAACTTGCAATAACTGACAACATGATCATGGAGGAAAAAGCAAATGAACAAACAGATTTCAAAAAATTAAAAATAAGATACGGACACACAAAACATGATGAGGTCCATGATTATTTTGCACAGTTTGGAAACATATTAAAGTTTAACATAACAAGAATCAAAGACAGATGCACTAACATTCCACTGAACCAGTGGACTGCATACATCCATTATGAGGATGAAGAATCCGCTCAACAAGCGAAACAAAAATGTGCAGACTCCTACAGAGCAGAATACGGAAAATTCCCGGCAAAACCACGGAACGAACCGATGTTCAAAAATGTGCTGTGCATTAAAGTGCCCAGAGGAACCCTATGTGAAGAAGCCACGGAACATTTCTCCAACTTTGGGGAGATAGTGCAAAAACATTATGCACTAATACCTTTAGAAAAGTGTGATGCGAAGACCCACACTCATATGGGCTTCCTCACATTTAGAACTGTGCAAGAGGCAACTAATGCAAAAACATTTTGCAACAAAAATTATTTGGCAATCTACCAAGATCGAAAGCCTAGCAAAATCCACCTACCATGTGGAAAACCAATTGCATTAACGAACTGGAACATCCACGTCAGAGACTGCATGGAGAATGTAATTAAAAAACTAGAACTGCAAACACTTCAGGACAATGATAAATAAAAATGTAAAACTGTGCATTTCCCAACAGAAAAGAACATGCATTTCATCTCAATTTTTTTTCCTTACTTATGTGCATAATATACGTATATTCTAACAATTGCTCAAATAAATAAATATCATTATTTTCATAATATTACTTAATTATGTATAATCAGTTATTGCATATTGACCCCAGCGTCCCCTACTGTAAGTACTGACAATAATATAAGATAAAGTTACAATTTCAACTAACACTAAGGGCACAAAATAATCAGAAGGCTAAAATACACCCCCATACACTGGGATTTCTTCAATAAAACCTACCCCTGACCACCCCGCATTCGACACCATCGTTTGCCGGGACGGCAAACCTTCCAAGGGGGGGAGGATGTTATGTGCCGATACCAAAGTACAAATTGGCAACGTCGCATGACGCCTAAGTAATTAGAGAGGTGCAAAAGTATGCGCCCAGCCGTCGCCAAGTCGCGCGAGCGATAGCGGTACTTCTCCTCCAGCCCTCGAAACGCTGACCAAGCGCTTCGCCCTCCCATGCGCTGCCGGATTTCACCCAAAGTTCGAGAGTGCAAGTGAGAACGAAGTAGCTAACGAAGCGAGGAGAGGGATGGAGGAGAGGTAAGAACAATTAGTGGGAGAGAAAGTGACGCGCTCTCTCCCATGCATAATCGCGCGCCCTCCGGCAGAGCATCTCGAGCCACCAAGCCGAGTGCACGTACTTTTGTATTTAGAATCGTTTATTTTCTTGAGCTTTGTCTTAGACGCCTGCGTGGCTTGGTCAATTCGTTGTTTGCATAAAATCTTAAATAAAGTGTCAGAGATCCAGCTGAAGGCATTTAGCTTATTATTTTCCTGCCTGCCGCTCAACATTTTCCTGGACAACCTTGTTTCGCATACACATAACAATTTGCATACAGATAATAGTTTCGCATACAGATAATAATTTGGCACAGCCGTAGTACACCATTTAGCCCAGCTGCCCCCGCTGATCAAACCCAAAGGTAAGAGTTTGCATAAATTTACAATACACAACCATTTCTGCATGATATAAGTTGATTCGTGGCTCGTTGAAAAAGTGAAAGTGTCGCCTTATCCCGATCGCGTTAAGTTTCGAACCGCGGTTAAACACTTTAAGTGTTTTTCGTATCGCGCGCTCCCCCGATACTTCTGATGTACAATAGGCTTGCGTGCGCGAGTACTTAACAAATTTATAAAACTAATTATTATGTAATGGATTAAGGAAAAATTTCACTGTTGAATCAGTGATGTTTACATTTCAAATATTTTTGTTTTTCGGATTAATAACTTTATAAATACGTATTATTCCTTCTTAATGTGCATACCAATGCTGAGAACCATAACGTATTTTAGTTTTGTACTAATAATTTTAATTAGTGACTATTATCTATTATTTTCCAAATTAAAACTTAATTACTACAGACAGCTATAAAACAGCTAAAATAATTTCTTTTATCTTTTTTTTCGAACACCCTATAAAAATGCGAAAAAGTAACAGTATTTTTTATATTAATAAATAGTAAACTATTAAAAATTTCTTTATTGTCTTCAGGTTTTTTATGCTATAATTAATAGCAATAATGTGATTGCGGTTTAATACGTTTATATACTGTATGCAAATAGTTTTTGTAATATGCGTAGGTATAAATGTTGCACAAAATATAAATCACAAATTATCAAAAGTAAATGATCTAAAATTCTTGTTTATGTTTTTAACCCTGTTATCCTATTCACTAAATGTCATAATTTTCAGCAATAGCCAATATTAACTTTTCCAGAAAATGTTAATATTTACTATATGGGTGATTTGCAGAAAAGTGGCATATGGCATATCACCACCCCCTACACTGCTGTATTTAAACTTTATCGAATTCGCAATCACACCAAAATCTTATACTAAATTTACTTAAAAAGTGAGGTTATGAATTTAAGTCACTTTATTAAGTGTGCATTAATGGTTGCAGTAAATGTAGCCAAAATGTCACTACCGTAACATGTCGCCAAACAGAACGGTGCTAATCAAAATACTGCAGGGCTTTAGATAACTGGGCTTTCGCAAAACATAGCAATTTGTTAAAGGAGGATATAATTTACAATTTTCTTTATAAATATCTTATATATATATATGATTTTTTCCCTCGTCTGAGCTCCATTATATTAAAAATTTAATTTTCGTATTTTGAATTTCCCACCTATTTTCGGCCAGTATGACAGTCTGATCGCTATAAACATTACTGGAGTCAATGATTTTTAAAGCTTTATAGCTTGAATTCGAATTTTTCCATGCAGTTTGAATTTTGCACTATGTTAAATCTGTTTTTTTTGCATGGATGTGATGTGGTAAAAAAAACGTCACAACCGAAGCCCTTGTTATTGCAGTGATAAGTACACGTATTCGTTACTTAAATATAGTCAAAATGTTGTAAATATGAAACTAAATAAGTATCTAATAGGATATCTGCTTATCTTGTAATGGCTTTTCACACCATAACTAAAAGTGTGAAAATGTCACAAACGAAGCCTGTCACAACCGAAGCCAATCCAGAAACTTCCCTATGTTAATCTTATGGAAAAAATTTTAATAACTGTTGTAGCTGTTTCCGAATATACTATATTTTGTTATACCTTAAGTGATAAAAAAACCACTGTCAGTTGTCCCCCTAAACGAAACTTTTTTTTCTTCGATTTAGACGGCGAATTATGCCATTTTTCTGCAAATCACCCATATGTATTATTATTATAGTATTATTAAACATATTAAAGTTGACATATTTATTGAATAATGAAATATAACGTTTTAGCCCTATGGCAGATTTAAAAAAAAAATTAATATTGACGATTGCCAAAAATTATTACATTAGTTAATTATATTTAGCATTTTTTATATAGGCATTATCAAATACATTTTTTTTTAATTTACCGCTTTTTATCTGAGTTGCCGTCTGTCGTCGCCAGATTGCAGCGCCAAATCGACTATTCTATAATCAGCCATGCGCATTATTTGCAATATGTATCTCCGTCGCTCCGAATTTAGTCACACGCTGTCAGCTCGTGATCTTCAAGTGATGGCATTATAACATAACCTTCAAGAGTTTAGATTATAATATATCACAATAAGTACTGATAATAAGTACTTATTGTTTTTGCTGCATGTTCTAATTCGGCACGCATTAAACTACTTCATCGCCATTGTTCTCAATTTGGAAAGTAGACGGTTAGGCAAGCGACAATTTTTCAGTTTCATCTTTCTGAAAGGTAATTACTATACATTTTGTAACTACATGTAAATTGATTCAAATGAAAGAAAAGTTCCGAAAACCCAGCAAGCACTCTGGTGCGTCTTATGAAGTGAGCATAGTTTGTTGTTATCTTTCTGTACGCAAAACTCTAACAGTATATAAAGCAAGTCAAACTAGATTTTTGTTTTGAAAATTAGGGCTTACCAGACAAAAACATTATCAAACTCTGTTGTTGATGAAATTGTTTTTAAATTATTTTATATAGTTTCTAAACAAACTCTACACTTATTAAGCGAGTCTTCTTTATGCACCTTCTTATATGAACAGAGTTGATAGTATTTCTGAAAGTGAAACCCTAACTTTCAATTCAAAAATCCAAATTGGCATTCTCAGCATATTACAAAGTCAGGGTTTCAATATTAGAAATCCAACTAAACTTTCTATTCATTATGAAATACACGAGTGAGGCTCTTTGATCATAGACATATATCCTAACCTAAAAGTGCAAAAAGCACCATTTTTTAACACATTTGAGGTTATGTAACAACGTCAATTATTTTCTAATCATAAAACTCTAGACAGTATCAGAGAGTACAAGTCTTTCTCTTTGAAACGCCGCTGAGTTTGCCCGAATATCTTTTTTTTCATTGAGATATAGCATTTTGAAATTTTTAAATCTATAAATCCTACAATATTCGAAAAACCTCTTAAAGACTATGATAGCATTAAGTTATCGATTGGATATTTAAAAATACGATATCTCAGCGAAAATAAGACATTTGGGTAAACTCAACGGCATTTTAAAGAGAGAGATTGTACTTTCCGATACTGCGCACAGTTTTTGAATAAAAAAAGTATTAACGTTGCTACATAACCTCAAATATATTAAAAATGGTGTTTTTCCACTTTTAGGTTAAGATATCTCAAAATTCTAACGTGATAAAGCAATTTGGCGGTCAGATTTGAATTCAAAGCATCAAAAAGTATGGTCTGGTTTCTGGACAAATTTCTTGTAAATCTCTGACATGTTTGATAAAACCTGTACACATCATAAGATGCCTACAGAAGGTTCATGCTCACACCAGAAGATATAAGCTCGTATAAGTTATTTGTAGATAAGAGATAGGAAAGTAAAAACAAAATTATATTATACTTGTTTTACATTGCATTTTCAATTAATATTAATAATAATTGAAAGCAAAATTTTAGCTTATGATTTTCATTCTTCTTTCAAAATATTTACATTTTTGCTCTTACATGATATTTTTTGTTATAAAAATGCTCTTTTTGAATATTATCTTTTACATGAATCTTCGGTATGATTATTATGTGTAATTAATTTTTATTTGTCTTTTGTTTCAGGTTGCAGTGGATGTAGCATATTTTTATTTTCACCTACAACTACAATTCAATTATAATAACTATACATATAATAAAATTGTAATTACAAGTGTAATTCAAATTAATGTAATTAATAAAATTCTACAGTGAATTAAGCTATAATAGAAATAACTTAATAATTTAATGTTTTTCTTTTATTTAGAACCATTATTTTACTTTTACTTATACCTTAAAAACGTTAACCTATATATTTAACTTGAAACGAACATTTACCTTAACGCAATTATTAACTTAAACCAAAACCTTTAACATTAACTTTAACCAGAACCTTCAACGAAAATATTACCTGCAGTACATTACAACATCTACAATAATTATATTTATTAACGTATACTTAATATTTTAACAATTCATTCGCAATAAGAGATTTTACATTTATTATTTATTATCACCCGTCGTAAAGTACAACGTAATCCTCAAGAAGAAGCCACTTATCAAGATAATCGTAGACAGCGAAATGCTGAAAATCAACGATGCCGACGGCAATTAGCTCGCAATATTATTATCGATGAAGCTAGAAATGTTGCTATAACAGTTGACGAAGATTGTCTAGGAGAAATGAATGTTGTTCTATGCAAATATTGTAATGCTAAACATTTCATCGATGAAAAAGTTTCAAATGAAGGTTTATCTTTCAGTGATTCTTGTGGTCGTGGATCGGTAGTTTTGGAATCCGAACGTCCATTTCCTAATGAACTTGTAGAAATGTTCAATAACTCACATCCATGTTCACGTATTTTCTTTCAAAATATTCGAAGTTATAATAGTTCTTTATCATTTGCATCTTTTAATGCAAATTTAGTCAATTTTCCATCTGCACGTTCTGCGCCATATTGCTTTAAGATCCATGTTCAAATATATTATCAAATCAATACTGCGTTTCATGCTGGTATTAACGAAGATCCTATTCAAGGATAACTGTTTATAGTTGATCCAGAAGAAGCTATTGATATTAGAAAAAAACAATATCCATTGATTGATTGTGACACTATGAAAATACTTGATAGAATAATTAGAGAAAATAATGAATTTGCTCGATCTTATGTCATGATGAAAGAAGAACTGGAAATTCAACAATCGTTAAACGATAATGATAGTACTAATGATAATTACTTTTTTCATTAAAACCAGGAACAGATAGGAGCAGGTATAATTTTCAACGTGTAAATGAAGTAGCAGCAATTTTTTCAACGACTGCTGATGGAGAAATTCCAGAATCTTACGTAACTATTAGAAATATTGGTCATAAAACTTTGTAATGCGTTAGTACAATGGATCCAAATGTTGAACCATGCATCTATCCACTGTTTTATCCTTTTGGTTCACAAGGGTGGCATAAAGATTTACAAAAAGTTGGTAACAGTAATTCCAGAAATAAGCGTATAACTCGATTAGCTTATAGTAGGTATAAAATTGCAATTAGAGACAATGTATTCAATCCATTTATTTTGGGTCGCAGATTATTCCAGCAATGGATAGTAGATTTTTATGTCAAAATAGAAAAAGATAGAATACAGTACATCAAAGATCATCAAAAAGAAATACGAGCTGATACTTACAAAGGTTTACAAGATTATATGCACAATGCAGCTGCTAATAATAATGCTCGAATAGGTAAAACAATTATTCTGCCATCAACATTTATAGGTTCACCTCGTGACATGCAACAATGCTATCAAGATGCAATGGCTTTAGTTAATGAAAAAGGAAAATCATGTCTTTTCTTAACAACGACATGTAATCCAAAATGGAAAGAGATTCAAGAAAATCTTTTACTTCATCAACAAGCTTCTGATCGACCTGATACCTGTGCCCGAGTTTATCATTTAAAAAAAGAACGCTTACTTGATTTTATTATAAAATAAAAGTATTTTGGCGAGGTCGATGCATACGTGTATGTCATTGAATTTCAAAAAAGAGGTTTGCCACATATGCATTTATTAATTACTTTAAAACATGGTTATAAAATAACTACTCCTGAAATCGTTGACAAATATATATCAGCTGAAATACCTGATGCAATAAATAATTCTCGACTGCATGAAATCGTTATGAGAAATATTATACATGGGCCATGTGGTAACTGGTGTATGATTGATAAGTGTTCTAAATATTTTCCAAAACAATTCCAAAATGAAACAACAATGGACTCTGATGATTATCCTTATTATCGCAGAAGAAATGATAATGTTACTCATGAACAACCCAACGGTCGAACTGTAGATAATAGATGGGTTGTTCCGCATTGTCCTACACTTTTAGAAACATTTAACTGTCACATTAATGTAGAAGTTTTATCAAGTATCAAAGCTGTAAAATATATGTACAAATATATTTATAAAGGGCACGATGCTGCAAATGTAGTAAAATCAGCTGAACAAAATGAAGAAAGAATAATCAATCACGATGAAATCCAAAATTACATAGAAACTAGATATGTTGGTCCTGTTGAAGCTGCACACCGAATAATAAGTAAGCCATTACGACGTAACAGCCACACGATTGAAAGATTATCTGTACATTTGCCTAATGAACAATGTATTGTGATCTCTAACGATGTAAACGATGTTCCTATTAATTTTAATCATTCTAGCAGCATGCTATTAGATTACCTCAAACTCAATTTGGAAGACGAAAATGCAAGACAGTATTTATATAAAGATATTCCTTGTCATTATACTTATAAAAAAGATAAAAATAGACTCACAAAATGGGAACCACGAAGAGCCCAATTCAACATTTTTGATCGAATACGCACAGTTAGTCCAACAGAATTTGAATTATTTCACATACGATTACTGTTACTACACATACGAGGAGCGATAAGCTTTAATTCTTTAAGAACAGTTGATGGCGAACTTTTGACTTTATTTTCTGCTGCATACTTAGCTTTAGGACTCATAGAAGATGATGAAGAATGGAAACGTGCAATGCAAGAAGCAAAATTGTGGATGATGCCGCAAGGACTACGTCGATTATTTGTCCGTATTCTTGTACATTGCCAACCAATGCATCCCGAAGAGTTGTGGGATCAATTTAAAGATGCTATGTCTGAAGATTTTTCATGAACTAACGAAATCACTGTAAGTCAACAAATGGCATATGCACATATTAATAGTTTATTAATAAATGAAGGTCGAAGTTTGGCTGATTATCCAACAATGGAACAATCAGTAGAAATTGATATTATTTTACCCGAACAAAATGATATGACACAAAGTACAGTAATTGGTGAACAGCAATACCAGCAATTAAATAATCAGCAAAAAGAAATTGTAGATTATGTTCTTAATGCTGCTAATTCTAATTCTCTCGAACAAAATAATTGTAAATACATTGATGGACCAGGAGGATCTGGAAAAACTTTCATTTACACAACCATTTATCATTTATTATCAAAGAAAAATGTTAAAGTGTGTTCAATGGCTTTTACTGGAATTGCAGCCACTTTACTTCCTAATGGACGAAACGTTCATAAAACATTTGGCGTACCAGTTCTCATGTTCACTGATTCATCTTTCAGTTTTAAACATAAATCTAAAGAATCTCAATTTCTCAAAGATAATCATGTATTTATTTGGGATGAAGCTCCAATGGCACCAAGATATGCTTTAGAAATAATTAATAGAACGTTACAAGATATTATGAACAATGATTTACCTTTTGGTGGTAAAATCATGATTTTAGGAGGGGATTTTAGACAACTCCTTCCTATTAAAGTTAGAGGAACCCGTGCTGAAATATTAAATCTTTCTATTCAGTACAGCGAAGCATGGAAATATTTTATCAAATATTCTCTTACACAAAATATGAGAGTAAGACCAAATGAATTTGCAAAATTCTTATTAGATGTTGGTAATGAAATCTTAAATGATCGAGATGACAATTTGAAACTTCCTGATAAATGTATACTTAAACCACATTGTGATTTAGTCCATAGCATATTTGGTACATTGATTAATGAAAATAAATTTGAAGAGATTGGCAAAAGTGCAATTTTGGCACCAAGAAATATCGATGTGGATGAACTTAATAAACAAGTTACAAATTTACTCGATCCAAATACAGAACGAATTTACACTGACGTTGACAGTACAGAAAATTGTGATAACGGTGATGATATGAATGAAATACTATCACCAGAATATTTAAATACTTTAAATCCTCCAGCCTTACCACCATATAAACTGCGACATCGAAAAAACTGTATTGTCATGCTCATCCGAAATATTAGCATTAATGAAGGTTTATGTAATGGTACAAGATTACGAATTATAGATTTTTCTAATGATTTGCTTAAATGTTTGATTTTAACAGGTGATAAGGCTAATAACATTATATTTTTAAATCGTATCACTTTATACTGGGAAGATGTATTCCCCTTTACTTTTAAGAGGAGGCAGTTTCCAGTTAAATTAGCTTTTGCAATGACAATAAATAAATCTCAAGGTCAAATTTTTGATAAAATTGGTATAGATTTACGAAGAAATGTTTTTAACCATGGACAATTATATGTAGCTATGTCTCGAGTAAGATCTTGGGATTCTCTCATAATTTATTTTGGTGATCATCACAGAGAAATTACGAACGTTAAAAATTATGTTCACAATGAATTATATACATAAATTTTTTAAAGTATTAAAAAATGGTTTCTCTTTATTTTTATTATGTTATTAATCATTTTTCAGATTAACATTGTTGCAGTAAATAAAAAAGTTTATCATATGTTGAAATAGCAATTTATGAATTTTTTCGATATTATAAACCGATTAGTTAACAGCTGTATTATATTATTAAATCAATAAATTAACAGACAAAATAATTACTATCATTATTGTTATTATTATTATTAATATTATTATAGTTGTTTTATAACATGTATTATACTGTATTGTAATATTATTATTATTAACACCATCATTACTACTATAACTATTATGTAACGGTGTTTTAATGCTATAACAAATTACCGTTATCGCTATTGAAATTATTGTGACAACAAATTAAAAAAAAGAACATCAAAAATTGTATTTAGCCCAAGCCGGCACATCTAAAGGTGGCACCGGCCACCTCTACAACACCCGCGATCATACGCACTCAAACCTACACACACTAGCACGCAAACCATGTACACGGCACCATTGCACGATCAGCTTGGAACAAGATCGGACTGTTTTTTTAAGGCGACGAGGACGTCAGCCTACACGGTCTGGACGTGTCACGGACTTAAGCCGTGGCAGCTCAGGTGTCTCGGCCGACGATGCACGAAAGCATCGTCAGCAGGAGACACCACCGCTCCCTGTTACCAGGCGCGAAAGATGCAGAGCATGCAATTTCGGGCCTGGTACCGCTCGCCTACGACTAGCCGTGTCGCAGAGCGAGCGGGCAGAAGACCGTCGGCTCTCGAGTGGCTCGGAGCTACCTGGAAAAGCAATAAAGACACCATCTTCTGAACTACGCCTGGTCTCATTACCCCGCCCGAAGGACGAACTCGACACTAATCCGTAGCACATGTAAGAATATCATGCTTTAACCCTACTATATGTACCATAGGGATAAATTAAAACTTTGAATAATAACATATTGGCGCTACGTTCTGCGCATGTTTGTGACCCATCACGCAACGCCCAATTTACCGGAAGAATGGTGGTCTAATCTCTCACGGTAAATACGGCGTCATCGTGATCGGTCACCAAACGTCAGCTGGAATGCGCAGAACGTGGCGGCTGTCCCTATTATTCAAAGTTTTAATTGTACTCGACTGTACCTTTTCACATGCTGCAATTTGGTCAAGTGTTTATATAAATACATATATATTTATAACCCTCCCCCTTTTAAACGCTTATTTATTTATTTCAAATCGATTGCTTTTTATAAAAGAATTTGCCAATTTAATTATTGATATCATAACTTTCTTTTGTTAAAATTCAAGTTGAAATTTATGTAAAATCGAAGGTATAGGAAAAGTAACACTAAAGAAATGGCAGTCTGACCAACAGATGATTAACGTGAAGATGTTTACGCCTTAATATTTTTATAGATAGATAGATTTCAATTTTTATCATATAAGGGTTCGAAATTGAGAGGTCGAAAATTAACTTTGATTAAAACAATGAAATAACCGTATGGATAGAGTAAACTCCTACAATTTTTTCACTCTAGACAATGCAGAGACAATACAGCAAATGACGCCGATAATGTTCCCGCA
The DNA here is from genome assembly GCA_018906965.1 of Philotrypesis tridentata. Classification (NCBI taxonomy): domain Eukaryota; kingdom Metazoa; phylum Arthropoda; class Insecta; order Hymenoptera; family Pteromalidae; genus Philotrypesis; species Philotrypesis tridentata. The sequence continues at coordinate 17,944 of JACCIB010001201.1, forward strand.
GCAAAAAGAACGCTGAGAAAACATTGCTAATGCACCTACAGCTGTAACTGAACCAGAGCACCCGAACGAACAAAGCAATGCAAAAGGGGAAACAATAGAGCCGGTACAACAAGAAGACGGCCAGGCAGTAGCAGACCACGAGGCTCAAGAAGAAGTTGCCGCACATAGCCCGCAGCAACAGCTAGACCTTACAGATATTGCAATTAATGGTTTCGATAACCCTGATGCAAAAACGATCAAAATTTTGTGCAAAGGTTCACACGAGACTGCAAGGAAACTTTTACTATCCATTCAAAGTGGCAATGCAAGATTGCAATATCACACCACCAAATTTCCAACAATATTTGCAACCAAAGCAACCTACGAGGAAGACTTGGAAGAAATAGATATTTTACGCATCGAAGAAACAACAGAGAGAACCTTAGCAATAGACGAAGAAAAATTAAAAGAATATAATGCATATGAAAAAACGGATTTCAAAAAATTGAAAATCAGATATGCACGCACAAAACATGATAAATTGCACGACTATTTTGCATAGCACGGGAACATCCTAAAATTCGACCTCATCAGGATGAAAGACAGAGACACAAACACCCCGCTAGACCAATGGATTGCATACATACTGCAAGGTACAACTTGCCCCACGAATGCGATTTCATGTTAGATTTTAAGCACCCGTACGTCTCTGCTCACAGTTACGACCCTGCGTTAAGCCCCCCATCTATTTTCTTAATGATACGTCCCTAAGTTACTGCGGCCGCAGTTTGAGCGCTCACACATAGATCCACACACGCCCCGGTCATAGGTCATTGGCGCGTACAAATAAACACTAAGCAAGTCTCGTGTACTTGTGCAATGGGAGGAGCGTAAACGAGTCACGCGACTCGGCACGCGACGCGATTTTTACTAGCTACGCATGTTATTTCGTTACCTGCGCATCAAGCCGCCGAAAGCGAGCCCCCAAAAACTAGCAAGAGAGCGTACTGGCATGCTAACGAGCGAGGAGTACGAAAGCAACAGCCTAACCCGAGAGCCACAGCACGGACTCCCTACCGAAGCCAGAGAGCAACAGCAGAGCAGAAGGAGGTACTAGGTTTCCCAGCAGCGCACTATTGTCCTGGAGGTCCGGCCCCGCATCCGCTGTCTACACTGCTTCAAATGCGTCCCTTACACACGTAATTGTAGGCATCATTTTAACTCACTTTATCTATTTTTATATTGAATACTAGGCCCTTCGAGAGGGATAGTATTCACCTAACCAGTAACTCTGTTGAGGCAGTTCATGCGCATTCGTGCCGTGAATGAAGTGATTCGTCGTGCTACGTACGCGATCATTTCTGCTAGGAATTTCGCGGATTATTTTCAATTTCTACAACTAACCTTGTATGAATGCCGCGTTTACATTTTAAACTCTCTCTATTATTCTGTCAGTACCGGTGTACTTATTAGTTACCGCTCGTATACAATTCGTAGGCACTCGTGACCTCGACCTTGCGCGTGAGTTCAATTCTGTGTGTGAATGCTTGCGCTCACCTTCAACGAATTTGTATCATTTCTAGTGACTGTAAACCAGCGACTTATAACACGGGTCTTATACTCACTTGTATTTTGTATAAATACGTACTGTTTTGGATTCATTACAATATACGATCTTTTTTTTTACACTTGTGTTGAATTATTTTTTATGTGTCACCCCTTGGTCTTGTTTTGTCTGCCGCGTGCCAATATTGCGTAATAATTTACAGTATTCTTTGAAATTCACATCATTTATTTTACCTTACTCTTATACTCAATTTTAATAGCTTGTTTCGACTAGCACTCGTCTTCTTTTTGCGGGCTTCTCCCATAAGTGCAAATTAACCCAATATTTCAGAGACACGCAGCAGCAAGGAGCATTTCGACTTACACGTCCAACGAAGAACCCCGCAATACATTATGAAGACGAAACATCAGCCAAAACAGCCAAGCAGAGATGCCCAGTCTCTTACAGAGCTGCGTACGGAAGACTCCGTGACAGACCGCAACAAGAGCCGCAACTCAGTGTATTATGCATAAAAGTACCTAGAGGAACGTCGTGTGAAGAAGCCACAGACCACTTCTGCAATTTCGGAGAAATAACAAACTCCAACTATGTACTAATACCACAAGAAAAGTGTGATACGAAAACTCACACACATATGGGTTTCCTCACATACAGGACAACAGAGGAAGCAGCTAATGCAAAAACCTTTTGCAACAAAAACTATTTGGCAGTGTACCAAGACAGGAGACCAAGCTGGATCCACTTGCCCTGTGGAAAACCAGTGGCAGTAAAACACTGGAAAATCTACGTCAAAGACGCCGTGGAGGAAATCATTAAAAAAATGGAAAAGCAGACAATAAACCAAGAAAATAATGACTAGACCACAGGAAAACACCTTTGCATTACTCCACTACATACACAATATATTGTTTACTTCAATTTTTTCACCTTTTTGCTTATAATATTATTATGTAATTTATCTTAAGTAATCTTTAATAAATGCATCATTATTTTTACAATAGAACCTTAATTACATAAAATTAACTGAAATTAACCCCAGCGTCACCTAGATTATAAGTAATAACCATAAATTTAATATAACATTTAAGTTTTCAACTAACCCCACGGGCATAAAACCAATCAGAAGGTTAGAACACACCCCCATACAATGGGAATTCTTCAATCAACCCTCCCTTAACCACCCTGCATACGATATCATCCTTTGCCGGGACGGCAAACCTTCCAAGGGGGGGGGGGGAGGATGTTATGTGCCGCTGCCGTACCACAAAATCGGCAACGTCGCATAAAACACAAGAATTAGAGATGCAAAAAGTATGCGCCAAACCATCGCCAAGTCGCATAAAGATAAGCGATAACGGTACTCTCCTTCAGCCCCCGAAATGCTAACGAAGCGATTCGCCCTCCCATGCACTGCCGGACATCACCGAAAGTCCATGAGCGCAAGAGAGAGCGAAGTAGCTAATGAAGCGAAGAGTGATGGGGAAGAGGTGAGAACAATTAGTGGGAGAGAGTGATCCCTTCCATGCATAATTGCGCGCCCTCCGGTAGAGCGTCTTGAGCCACCGAGCGAACACGACGTGTGTGTCAATCTTTCCGAATTTTCTCTAAGTTTCTCATAGAGGCCCGAGTGGCATTTTTAACTGTATTTAGTTGTTTGATTTTTGAATAAATAAATAGTCTCTCAGATCATAAATTAATTATATCTTTAGAATTCACTTAGTCTGCAGATTCTCGATTACTCTCAATTCAATAATTGCAAGCGTATAATCACTCCTGAACGTCGCCGCTGCTTTTGTTTTTATTACGTTTGTATTATCACGCTGAGTTTGACTGTCTAGCCCAGCTACCATGTTCTACAAGGTAAGAATTCAAGTAAATTTATTCATACATTTTTCGTGGTTTGAAGCTCTATTGCATCTCCTTTGGTTATTGCCTAACTTCGCAGTATTTTCCCGATTGTTCTGACTTTAAAGCACGGCTAAGCACGCCTATATGCTTCTCGTATTGCGCGCTCGCCAATTTCTCGTGTTTGACGTTGAAGTTTTTGTGCGCGAACGTAACAAGTGCTTTACAAAATGTACTAATTAAATTATTAATTTATAAAAATTGTAATTTTTATATACTTTTCAAACCCACAAAACCATGCCACAACACATCACAAGCTTCTGTGATTTTGAAATATGATATAGTATGAGTAAATAATTTTAAATAATTATAAGAAATATTTTATAGAACAGTTTATTTAAATAATTAATAGTATTTTATGAAATCTGTTATTAAAAAATTTTAAGTGATTGTAAATTTTTAGTTTTCAGATATTTTTGAACAACCCAAAATCCTAATACAACGTGTGAAAATTTTCTATTATACTTAAGTAGGATATAGTATATAAATAAAGTTATTTTAAATAAATACTGATACTATACAGTACACGTATACAATATTATATTTGTTTAGCGAGCAATCTTGACTAAAATCAAGAGTTTTATTTGGGCAATAGAAGTCCCCCAATAATTATGAATACAATTCCGACCATTTGTTATTCTACAATATAATTTATGATGTGAGTAAACAAATAGCTAAACGAAACACCTTGTAATCATATATATATATATATATATATATATATATATATATATATATATATAATGGAAATTGATAAAACTTCTTATTATTTTATAAATTAGTTAAATTTTTTATATTTTTAAATTTTTCAACCATTTTTTTAATAGATAAATGTTAAGTTAATTCCTTTTTTTAATTGTATTGATTTTTAATATTTTTAGATTTTAAAAAATGTTGAATTCTTTGTTGCAGATAAGATATGTATACTGTTTTATGAAGATATCGCGAGCGAAGCGAACGATCTTTGCTTGTATTGAAATTAATTCGGAAACACCAAAAAAAGAAACAAGCATGTTAAATAAATTATTCAAAGAAAAAACTAAAAATATCTTAATATTTTTTAATACTCATACAAATTTCAATATTTTCTACATTTTCATATTATTAAATTTGTGGAATATGCCCACTGGGGAAACCACAGCTTGGTTAGCAATGTCTTTCAATTTACAATTCACATTTAAATTCCTTGTTACTCGTTTAAAATAATTTTCACATTTCAAATAAAATAATTTTCACATGAATTATCATATTTTCAGGTTGAAAAATGAAAAAATCGATGACGTATAAAACTAGGGTGACGTCTAAAACGTTGATAAAACCGCAAAAATAAAGATAATGAAATTCTGCTAAATGCTTTTGATTTCTGGGTATTTGCCTTTATTGTATACCAAATTTTAAGTGTCAGCAAGGTTCCAAAAAACTTTGGCAAATGTTTAAACTTTTAGATACGGTGGGAGTATAAAACGTTATAGAACAAAAAGTTTTACGATTCTGATTTTCGGCATTAGCATAATTATTGCGCACTTAGTAAACTATATTTTTGTAAACTTTCGTCACTTTTTGTTGATAATCAATATTTTTACAGCAACTTAAAAAAATTGGCGTTTTTTATCTTCTCGTCAACCTCAGAGCTTTTATTGCAAATTTTGTAATCGGACTAAAGCTATTTTGTAACTTTTTTAATACCAAACAAATTTTAACTCAATCATTTTTTCGTACGAAGTCATCCTACGGAGGTATTACAAAAAACCGCGACGGCGGCGAATTTTTTCACTTAAATTGTTAATCACTTTTTTTCTTGACAAAATTTCTTGGCAGAAAACTTTTTGGTCTTTGTATACATCATTTAGAATATACCTATGTAGCCAGATCCGAGTTACCAGAAAATTTCCATCTAAAATCTCTACCGACTGGACTAATAAGAAAAAATAAAAATTTATAAAATGACGCTTACTATCGGTTTAAAAAAAGAGTGCACCTCAGTTTCCAAGCGAATAACTTGCTGAAAAAAAATCGCACAGAAAAAAGAAAAGCCTTGCAAGAAAGATAATTTATCTGCGCGTGGATTGATGTAAGTACCGATAAAAAATAATTATTAGCAGCTTCACAATCGCGAAAAGAAGAGACAGAAATGCAGATTTTTTGGCACTTTTGAGAAAGGTCAACTTTAGACTGCTGCCATGGGCTTAAAAATGGAGTGCCATTACCTGAAAAAATCAGGTTATCTTCCTTGTGAGCCGTCCAAAGTTAAAAAATTTTTTTTTGGTACGAGTCGCATGATAAAAAATGTGAAAATAGTTATAAAAATCCAGAAAAGTTGAGTAAATTTCTCTCCATAATCTAATATGATCGGTTCAGTTGCGCTCTTTTCATAATCAGATCATTCTAATCGTACCCGCGCGCGTAAGACGTTGTTGTTGTCAAAAAATTGATCCAAAGGGTCGATTTTACTATGCTTAGCTAAAGGTTTTGAAATATAACTCTATAACTCTTCTGAAAATGACAAAGACTGACTAAATTTACAGCAAAGCGTCTCCGCGTCGGATTTCAGTTCGATCGGGGAGCGTATTGCCTTCAGTTCAGCTCATCGTTTGCGATCAGCTAAGTTTAACATGCAAGATACTGTACGTAAAATTCAAGAAAATTCTGAAAACTGTGAAAAATCTATTACTGTAGATTGTCTATCCACAATAGCCATGACCGATTCAACTGTCTTTTTATACTCTAAGTCTTCGGAATTGCAATTGAATTTAATGTTACTCTTTGGCCATAAGGACTCTATTTCGCAGTTTCTGGGAATTGAGAAGCAAATTGAGAAGCAATTCTATTCTTAAAATACATAGCTGAACAAGGAGATGATTTCGCGCCAAATGAAACTGAGGTGAAAATATACTCTTCCGGATCGTGTGTTGGATTTACGCCCTCCAAAACTCCTGCTGCGCTGACAACGCCACTGGAAGGCATTCATCTAACACCACCAAGAGCGCTACCTGGAGATCCAGTCTGCGCAACTCAAGCCAACCCGGTAAATATGGATTATCGAACAGCACCCCCGCGCACCCGCCAACCAATAACCGCACAAATGACATAACCACCTAGCGCTGGCTCTAACAATCAATCGGTATACGTGGGACCATGCTATACGTATACATCAAACTGGACACAGAGCAACTGATTGTCACCTAACACAATGCTTCTATTGTAGACAAATGGGTCATCAACTGAAAAACTGCCCAGTGCGCCCCAAACTAACATGTCAGGTTTGCGGGCAACAGGGCGCACGTTTTCAAAATGTCCAAAGATGTCTAGATTTATACTATTTAAGCTACAGACTAAGTCTTCCAAGACAGACAGACAGAGAGCAAAATCAAAAGAAAGTTGAAAGAAAAAACTGAAACTTGGCCAGAAAGAAGCAAAGATTGGTCTGGATAGTTTTTCACGATGGGAATGTTCTTTTCAAGAGATGCAAGTGATGATTGAAATCAACCTGTAAACATGACTCGGTAACTTGATGCCCAGCGTGATTCCTGCAAGTCATTATTGGAATTAAGGAATGGGTCAATCCGCTTGGAGGGAAATTCAGAGAATGTGGTTACATAAACGAAGGATCAAAGGATGTGGTTACTTGGCTGAGACAAGATCGATTGAGAATTTTTGCAAAAAGAAGACTTGTGAATGTCGGGACGACAATCTGAAAAAAAGGGGTCAATGTTATGCCCAGGCCTGAGCCGCACGATTCGAACATCTCAAATCGCGCATTGCAAACCGCAACAACTTCGCGGTTGTTATTGTTTTTGATACTGAGTCTAGTACTGACAGCTGTTGTATTTACACGTGTTACTCCTAGAGTAATAAAGTCTCTTCCTAATTACCTTTTTCTAATCAAACGTATTCGTTGATGATTTCCTCGGTCTGACCATAACAATATACTCAAAGCATCCCTGGATCGCATGTTAGACTGGACCTACAGTTTAGCTACACAATATACCCATAGATGGCGTACAACCGAATCTAAACCACTGGAACTGCGACGTTGTAAGGTACTTACCAATAATTGTTATGTCTAAATATTTTGATAAATTTGCTATTAATTTACTCACATTCCCTGATTTGATAAACGCATTTAATCCTTGGATTTCAAGAACTTGGTAGTTCTTCCTCTAAGAAATAATAATTACATAGGTGAAATACAATATTTGGAATTAGAATAATTAATCTGCAGATAGACATAATATTAATACAAAAAAATCTTTAAAGAAATATAATTTTTTGCGTAAAATAAAATATTGACGCACCTTATTCGTTGCACTAGGACACTGAAAAATTCTTGTGTCTGGAAAAGCTAATAACTTTAGTGCTAATTTTATTGATCCCAAATCTTTTACGTTCACAACAGCCAAACTTTTCAAATCATATACAACTTGCATCCTATATTTTGGAGGGCCTCTCTTGTTACTATTCGATAACCATGAAGAAATCATTAAAACATCGTTAAAAAGATAAGCGTGTATTCTTTTTATAGGAGTACCATCTATTGGATCTAACTCTAGAAGCGATCCATCGTAAAAACATATTCGGCCAGATGTTTCAGCAAGACTCTGTTAAAAATAAGCATTAGTTTATATCATTTTTTTTAATTATTCGAAAATTGTTGTTACTTACGGCAGCTCCTTCAACGTTTTCAAGCAGTACTGTCAGATCGTGTTTAGATTCTTTATCTTTCATATAATCGTCTAAAATATCATTTCGTTTCAACTGGTCTTGAAGAGCTGTCCCTGTAATACGATTACTTCCTAAATCGCTCAATAAAGATCTTTGCTCACTGAGTAACTGTGATAATTGGTACATTTCACCTTCCAAATGAGAGATTTCTTTAGCAGTTTCAATAAATTGAATATAGTTTTGATAAACATTATGCTTAAGTAGAGCCGATGTTGTGTCTGATAATTCTTGAATTTTCGCTCGTTGTTGTCTCAATTCTTCAGCTCCAACGCATTGAGAACTAAGATCTTTGACAACTACAAAATATTTTGAAAAGTTAGTTGAAAAATTGCTTCAATATGTATGATTTAAGGGGACCCAACACCTTTAAAACTTGAAAAAATCGATTTTATGATTTCTTTTGATAGGAAATTTACCATAGAATATGCTCTCAAAAGCCGTTTTTCGAAAAAAAATTTTCCCGCAAAATTATAAGTAAAATACTAAATAAATATTTTGACTGGTTTCTCGCAAAATTGCGTAATTAAAATTATTTATTCAATATATCGAAAAGTTTCATTTTTTTTAATAAATCAGTCAGAACTAGATATTTTTATTGTAATTGTAAAAAGCAGTATTTTTATAACTATATATGTATATATATACATATATCGTATTACAGGAATCTTTAACTTTTTCCTCGCACATGAATGTATTTATGCGCGAATGTGTGTATGTTCGCGCGCATGTGTGTGTGGGTGTATGTATATCACTGGCATACACACATACGCTCTTAAACATACATACGTATTTCGTAAATTATTTTATAACAATGATGATGATTTTTTTTCATTCTGAGTTTCATGAAACTATATAATCATTAGGTCAAATTCAAATACTCGCGCTCTTCGCAACAGTCTAGGCGGCGATTCTGTAACCAAAACGTGACGACCGCTCTGACGAAAATATTTGAACTCCCCATTTACCGACCATGTATACCATGTCCTGTTTTGTAAAGTACGTAAAGGTTAGAATCAGTGTGCTTTCAAATCTGCTTTACCATAGCTTTCAAATATTTGAAAGTTCTTGAATGTAAGATTTTTTGCAGAGTGTAAACATAGTTAAATTTAGTTATTTGTTTATTTACCATTTTTCACTAGTGTTTATTTACCATTTTTTTTTCTTCTAAAGTTATTTATATTTTAATTTTTTAAAGTGAAAAGTTCAGAGTAGTTGTAAGGAATTTTAATTAGTTTAGCTTTTAGTTTAGATTAGTTAGTTATAACAATGAGTGATAACAAGGTCAGATTGCCTAACACTCATTTAGATAGGAAATACTCCTGGGGAAGAAGTAAAAGGCGACCAAGAACATTATAGGAGCTAGACCCAGTGACGCAGTAGACTCAACTGCACAACCAAGACCTTCGATATCTTCAAGAAAACTTGAAACTCCAGCAGCAGAAGGCCTCTCCGAAGTCAAGAATAGAATTATTGACATCAATATTCTATTTCCTGAACTCCAAAATGTGTTGTGTTGCAAACAGTGTCATAGTGAAGTGCAGTTTTCTGAATCAACAGTGTTTGGATTAGGATTTAAAATTGAAGTGACATGTGTTCGATGCAGAGAAGTCTCCAGAGATGCTGTTGCAGAGTGGGCCAACGCAACTGACACTTCAAAGCTTTACGATGCTGAACGACAAGTCCAGGCCAACACCAGAGAAGCACGAGCTCTTAGGCTAAGAGCTCGACGGATGCAGGAAGATGACTCCTACGCTGCTGGTGGACATTAAGGAGTCAAACGCAAAGGCTTGGCAAGACTACGAAAAAAGATGAGTATTCTTCTCTATATTGTTTTAGCTGATTTTTATGGTTTTTGAAGTATTAATTTATTTCAATTTTTCAGTGGATATTGCGTTGACGCTAACTTGGAATTATATTTTTCTTCCATCAAATCAAGTTGGAGACCTCAACAAAATAATTAGGTAAGAATAAACATGCATTTTTTAGTATTAAATACAATAAATTAATCTAATGTTAAAATTCACAATTTATCATTTTTTGTTTACAGGTTCTCAGAGGCGTACTCAACACATTGGTATACGTTCAGTATACCATATAAATCCTGAAAGTGATGGTCTACCACCAAGGATCGATGGAAAAATAGTTCCAAGAGATTTGGTAAGCAATAAATTAACTTATATTACAATATGCATCAATGAACTTTAAAGTCAATTTTCTCCAACTTTGATTTTTCATGATTTCAGCTCACTGTCCGTAGAATTCCAGGTGACCATATGCTTCGATTGAGCTGAAATTTTTTGAGTATACTCTATGTAAGTATAGTTTTCGTATGAACAGAGGGATTTTGATTTGAAAGCTTCAAATTTGTTTAATAAATAAAAATGTGGCATAAAAAATATTATAAATAAAAAAATTAACTTTTTTTTTAATTCAAATTTTTTAGTATTCAAATCAAAATCCCTCTGTTCATACGAAAACTACACTTATATAGAACATAGTCACAAAATTTGAGCTCAATCGAAGGATATGGTCACCCTGAATCTTACGGATAGTGAAAATCAGTCTGCGGAGTGCCATTTCGGATAGGTAGGTCCAAACTTGGATTTTAAGTGCTTAAATTGAAGGTAAGTGAACATACTATAAGTATGAAAAGTTTGTCTAACATATTATTTAATTTTATACTAATTTTTTATAATTTTATGTTTTAGATTTTAAACGTGTTGGGTCCCCTTAAGTATAATATAAAAAGTTAATATATTGCTATATTCTACCTATAATCATTTTATACATAAAAAATGTGTTTAATAATACAATCAAATGGCTATGATAATAGGCTCTGTTTCCTTTATAAGTGTATATATTATGCAACCTACATAGGCTTTCTCCAAGCATATATAAATAAAATTTGTATCATTGATTTAAAATTAACCGCACTGCGCTCAGAGCACGCCCATAAACGCGCAGTGGCTGCATAGTAAGAGAAAAAAATGCCCTCCCCCCATACACATATATACACACACCCGCCTTCACAAAAGAGAAACAAGGAGCGACAGCCAGGTAATCGCGGCCGAGCGGCAGCGTACACACCGCCAAAGTCATTTCCACAGTCAAAACAGCTACGATCGAGGCGCTTACGAGCTCAATCGGCAGGGCAGCGCCCCGGCAAATAAGCCACCGAAAAGAAGAATTTTGATAGGACCCTTACAACTTCTCTCTGCAAAAAGCTATCGGTATAGTATATTAATTAAATTTATTCTATATATTATTTTTCGAATTTAAACGTTTATTTATTTATTTATTGGAACACGATTGATTTTTTGCTTAAAAATGGTAAATATTTCCAAAATTTTCATATTGATCGTAGCAATAGTCTCGGAATGGTTTCGAATATACGAAATCACTGCATTTTTAACGTTCTGGATCCTCTTAATGTATAATACAGCGTATAATAGGAGGTTTGGATGTTTTGAAAAATTGGAGTAATAAAAAGTTAATTCAAAATTAATTAAATCAGATGTTTTGAATCAGATACTTGGAGATAGACAAAAATTTTGTGGTGATTTGGATTTTCCAATTCCAGTGGAGCAGATTAGGAGTGAAGAGATTGTCAAAATTTCAAAAGTAGATGCAATTCATCAGGATAGTAGGACCATTATAGTTTTATATTTGCCCTTGGTTGATAGGATATCTTATCAGTTATACAAGGTGCATAGTGTCACCATACCACAAGTAATTAATCAGAATATCAAGAGATCGTTGTATATTCGACAATCTCATGAATATTTAATATTTTAAATTTGACCAAGACGCGGATATGATATATATGAAGACCCATTATGCACATATTTATCCAGCGTTTGATGTATTTCAAGATACTTGAGCGACAACGGATTGAGAGATTAATTTATTCTTGAATCCGCATTAGAAAGAGTTTGATAATTGTAATATCAAGTATTAGAATTATTTTATGACCTAATGGAAATACTTACGTAGTGATAAATCTTGGTTATATTCAATGCATTAATCTGAAAAAGTGAGGATTTCCTGTTTATATATTCAAGAGGTGAATGTAATGTTCAATGACACATGAGTTTTGAGATTAGGTTCTAATGTAAAGGGAGGACAGATACTGTGATTATTTGGAGACGAAATGATGAATATTTATACGAATATGAACCAGATATTAGTTTGAAGTTTAATTAAATATATAGAATTTTTGGTAAAGATAATTTGTATGATATGGATGGTGATGAAATAAAAGAAATAACTGGACGAGTTCTTAGTTCAGATAAAATGAAGCCATTAGATGATATCATGATTGAGATGGACCATACAGGAAAACAGGAGAGAAAGTTATAACCGAGTAGGATGTTATATGGATAATTGAGCATACAATTAATAATAATTATAATCGTATTTCACTGCTTCGCACTCTCTTGCGTATAGCCAACATGTGTTCAATTGTGATTGGCTGACGAGGCGGAGCGACATATCCCAGTGGGAGGTCGGAGAGCCCGAGTTGCTACGCGACGCTCCGGCCGTACCGTATTGGTTGCCAATGCGGTTATGGAAGGAATGTTTAAACTTGCTGCGCGGGCTCTCTGACTTACTATCATTCGTGTCACTTCCTCGTTCCATATGCGTGCTGGGTATGCTGTATCGGTGCGTTGGGGCTCTGGTCTTCTCGATGTCATCATAGGTTTTACGCTTGTATGCGGGCATTTCATGTGGAGATGAGTATCATTTTGCGTTCGCAGAATTCGGGAGACAGTCGTTCGTTGGCCTCCACCGGTATCGCCACCATCTGGCGGCACCGGTACTCTGCAAAAATAGTCATTGTCCGAGAAAATATGAGACCTTGGCTATTTTATTTTTATTTTTAATTTTAATTGTATTAGAATTTAGTTTTTTCATAGTCTATATTTTTTATATTTTTTGTTAATTTAGTGCCGGCAACTGGAAGCACGGCGGTTGTAAGATGCCTTAAGCATCAAGTTTTGGTTTATAAGGTAATCGTTTAATGTAAACGTTTGTGTTTTTTAAGGAAAAATTTTTTTTTGTATTTTTAATAATTTTATGTTTGACAATATTGTTTTGACATAGCCCTGAAGAGGACCTTTATCAGGTCGAAACGTTGGCTTAATAATAAATCTTATGGCTCGAAGAGATGCATTTACCTCTAATTATAATAATAATAGGATTAGTTGTTGGGATGAAATGTAGAGTGAAATTTCCATGTTTATGGGTATGCTAATCAAAATTTGGGAAATGACATTAGAAAAGCTATAGATTTAGAATCAAAATTTAACAAAAGAAATTCAATAAGTGGAAAGTCAAATAATGTATTCTGTAATTTCATGAATCAGAGGGATATAAGTGCTGCTGTATTGGTATGTCAAATTTGTCAGGCTTATGATCATGAAGCATTATTTTGTGATAAAGCAGCTTGTGTATATTTAAAAAATAGAGATCACTTTTCAGATAATTGTAGAGCGGTTAAAAATAAAATTGAGTTAATTTGTAGACTTTGTAATAACAGAGGGCATTCTATTGATGCGTGTAAAATGAATAGAGGCGGCAAAGGTAATTATTGTCAATATTATCAAGTTATGGGTTATGTAGTAGGTCAATGTCCATTTATTATAGAATATGAAGTTTGTTGGAAGTCTAAAGAAAGTGGACATGATCCTATTAAACGTGATAAAAATATGAAAACTATTCAGGTATGTGAAATTTGTAATAATTAGGGATTTGTAATAATAGATAGTTAATGTCAGATATGTAATCAAAGAGGTCATACAGGTAAATTCTGTCCTCAATTTCTTAACAATCAACAAAATGCTAGTAAAAGTAATGATAGATTTATGAATTTTAATAATACAGGTGTTTCTAACGGGTATTGTGGATAAAAATATCAAAACATTGGGTGTAGTTAATTTACCAATAAATGGTGAATACTTTGAATTTCATGTAGCACCAAGTGACTGTGCAATTTCTTACGATGGAGTATTGGGAATTAAATTGTTAAGGGAAAATAAATTGCGATTAGATGAAGGGTATTTAGAAATTAATAATGTTAAATTTAAGTTGTAAAGAAATATTATTCGAAATATCTATAACATGCAGAAGGCTGATGAGAATAGTAAATCAGCAGAAGGTAAAGGTCAGAAGGATCTTTTAAGTAGAATTTTGAAGGATATTACGCGTGAAAATGAAAAATTTTGCATTGAAAGTAATTCTGAAAAAAATGTAAATAATGTAGAGAATGTTAAAAAAATTCAACAAATTGTTGAAAGTACAGAAGATAAACAAGGAATAATAAAAAATATTGCTGAATTAAATGTAAATGAATACGCTTCAGAAAAACTCTTTGCAGATATTACTACAGTATTAGATATAGTAGTAGAAGTTAATGATATAAACAATAAAGATAAGTCACAAGAGCAATTACAGTATTATGAAAATGATTTTAATTTGTTTTGTGAGAGTTCAGAGATTGATAGTGTAAATTATTAAAAAGCAGTTTCTGATGAAAATGGAGAAAATGAGGGAGTTTTATCAGACTCAAATAAAAGGTTAATTTTTCAGGGTAATGAACAGAATTATATTTCATTTGATGTTGAAAATTTTGCTGAATGGATATAATAAGAGAATTAAATAATAATGAAGCTGACATTTTAAATATAGAATCTAGGGATATTTTTTAAGAAAAAAGTAGTAAGGAAAAAATAGAGAATGCAGATCGTAAGGAAATATTACGTAAGAAATAAAAATTGAGAAATAGTGATAGTATAAATGATGAAAGAATAGAACATATGTTAAATAGACATCAGAATGTTTTTTGTGTAGAAGGGGATGAATTAGGAAAGTGCACTGTGGAACAGCATGAGATTAATTTAACTAATAATAAGCCTATTTATGTTAAACAGTATCCATTGGAATTTAATTCTCAAAATTTAACTGTTAAAGAAACACAAAAATTAATTGAAAATAAAGCGGTCAGGGAGACAAAAAGTCCATATAATGCACCAGCATTTGTGGTTCCTAAAAAACTGCTTGTTGAAGGAGAAAAAAGATACAGATAAGTAATAGATTATAGAAAATTAAATTCAGTAACTATAGCAGATTCTTATTTACTGCCAAATATTACTGAAATATTAGATCTTGTAGGAAATAAAAAATATTTTGATGTTATAGACTTAAAATCGGGTTTCCATCAGGTTATAAATAAGGTATCAATTAATTATATAAACAAAATATGTTACACGTACATTGATGATATAATCACTTTTGGGGATTCAATTGAAGAATTGAATGACAGATTTGATTTAATAGCTCAAGCATTAGCAGATGCACAGTTAAAAATTGAACCACAAAAATATGAATTTTCAAAAACAGAAGTTAAATTTTTAGGGCATGTCATAAGTAAAGAAGGAATAAAATCTGAAGAAAAGAAAATTGAAGCGGTTAAAAAATTTTCAATTCCTAAGGATAGAACAGGAATTCAACAATTTTTAGGATTTGTTAATTATTGTAGAAGATTTATCAAAAATTTACCACATACTGCCAAACCTTTAACCATATCATTAGGACATGAGAAACCATTTTCATGGAAGTTAGAGCAACAAACTGCTTTTGAAAAACTTCGAGATATTTTATGTGAGGCTCCTATTTTACAATATCCTCAATTTGATAAACCTTTTATAATTACAAGTGATACCAGTAAATATGCACTTGGTTGTGTGATTTTTCTAGGCAAAATAGGGCAGGACAAACCAATTGCTTATGCCTCTAGAGTATTGAATTCAACAAAATTAAAATATGCAACATATGAAGAAGAAGCTTTAGGTATAATGTATGCTGTTAAAATGTTTAGGAATTATATTTATGGCATTAAGAAAAAGTGCAGGTAACAATGAAAGGGTACAAAGATGGAGATTAAAATTAGCAAATTATGATAATGAGATTATTTATAAGTCAGGAAAACGAAATAGAAACACCGATGCATTATCACCAAATCCTATTACGGATAATAATGTTTGTGTAATTACTAGGGCACAAAACAGACGGGAAGAGAATAAGAATGGTAAAAATTTAAGTAATGAGGATAAAATAAAAATTTTAAATAAATAAAAGGGCGAAAATTAATACAAAGAAAATACATATTAGAAAACGTAAAAAAGTCAAGAATAAAAGTTCAAAAGGAGTTCTTGAGAGTAGTAATGATGAACAAGACAATACAAAAAATATAACTTGTTCTAAAAATTTGATACAATTTAGAAATGATAATGTAATTCATAGTTGATAGTAAGGGAAAAGCATTAAAAAATAATAGAGGGAAATTATTGGAAGGTGCTAATATTTTGTGTAGTAAACATTTAAGTATTGGTGAAATTGAAATATTAAAAAAGGGGAGAAATAAAATTTTTGTATTGTTTTTAGATGCAAGTGAATCAGCATGTAAAGTTAAAATGCATTTGATAGAACTATTTGAATTACTGAGAACGATATTTTTGCAGAAAAATTATGGAATATTTGGTATATCTAAGGATATAGAAATAATTAATAGAAGTCGGGAAGAAATTGAAGAAATTTTAGTAGATAATTTTAAAGAGACAGATATTAAGGTGGTCATTTGTTTAAATAATATAGTATACATAGAAAAGTATAAAAGGGATCAAATTTTTGAAATGTTGCATAGTACGGAAATAGGGGGTCATTCTGATGTAAATAGAACTTATAATAGGATTAAAGATAAATATTATTGGGAAAATCTATATTCAGAAAAGGATTCAATGTTGTGAGGAACGTCAAAGGAATAAATTAAAAAGAGTAAAAATAAAACAACCTATGATTATAACTGATACACCATCATAGAGATTTGATAAAATTGCTATGGATACAGTAGGTCCACTTAATGTTACTAAAAATAATAAAAAGTATATATTATCGATTCAAGATGTGACGTTGCGGATTTGTAGTCGAAAATACTACTCTCGCGAACGTAAACTCACCCTGTGATCGGGCTACCTGTCAACGAACCGTATTTAATTTAACAATGATTGTGAGTTGGACGCCCGGTTCGTTCACCGCTGCGCCGGCTGCTCAGCGGTGTATGAGATTTCTTGCCCGGGGCTGTAGATTACAAAAAGGGGGAATAGGGAACTCTCGCAAATAAACAACAACACGGATAATGTAAAAACTGTCCGGCGTTTATTGAAATTGAAAATGCACGTGAGCGATATTGTCCGACTGATGGCCGTCGACCGGCGGTTTCTCGCGAGGGCGTACTCGCAAGGTTAACACGACTGTCTACCTGGCTGAAACTCGTGCTCTGTAACTTTGCGTGGCGCAAAACTTTCGCGGGTTTCCTCTCAACACACACAAAAATAGTGGAAGAGCTTGCGAACTTGTACGGAAGGAATTTTTCGAAAATCTCCTTTGACTGCTATTACACTGTTATTCTTGCTGTCCAAAAGGATACTGTCTGACTCGCCTGTTGTGCTCGGCTTTCTCGCGGCCGCGGCGTCTCTACCTATCTCACTCGCACACATTAGTTTTTCCTATGTCTCTCTCTTTCGAACTTATCACGCGCATAGTACAATATAGGTCATCAATCATTCAGCGCCCTCTTAATAATTAGTTCTGCTCTCGCACGAGATTTGAATTCGTCTTTATGTCCTAGTCTGGCTGTATCCTTTGTCTGGCTGATCTGTCGCTTTCCCGCCTGCCTATTTCGTACAACAAAGGTGACGCATGTTCGCCTCGCTCGCGCACATACTGTGGACGGGGCCGCAGCCCTCCACTTTATTCCAATATCGCACGAGGCTGAGCGCTTGCCTCCACTCTCCGATTATCATTCGCTCTGTCTCTCTCACACATGCTCTGTCTCTCCTTCCCACGCATTCTGCTGTAGCGCTCGCCAACATGGCGGCGGTCGCTCGCGCGCGTACGCCTCGTGGCTTCGCTCGCTGTGCTTGTAGGGAGTATAGCTCCCCGGCGAGATAGTGGGGGAAGCGGCCATGTTGGCCAAGAGCGTGGAGCGCGCGAAGCCGCCCGAGTGCGGCAGATTGTATCAGACCACCGAACTGTGTGGAACTTGAGCGGAATAAAAGATATTAAGAGCAACTCACTCTAACCCTTTATTACCCAGCTCCAGGTCACGACGTCCCCGAGAGCCGTGGACTCTCGTTATCCTTCCCTCCGGTGAGGGACTCCCACATGCTGCCGGGTGGTGTCTCCCTCTCTCAGCTGCTGCCGCTTCTTCTTCTCTCTGGCTCACTCGCGCGGCGCTGCGTGCTGTTCTCGTCTGCTCGCGCGGCGCTGGCCGTGGTTCTCACTCTCTCTTTTTTTCTCGGCTCTAGCTCCTGGCTACTGGATTTTGCTCGTACCTGTATACACCACCGGGTATAAGTAACGTTCATTTTGCTATTTATTTTACCCGGCTCCGGTGGTGTCCAGGCGAGCCTCCGCTGACGGTAGACCGTCACAAAGATCAATTAAGTAAGTTTGTAATTTTAATTTCCTTAATAGATCAAACTGCAGAATCAGTTGCAGATGCATTCGCAAGGAAATTTATTTGCATATTTGGTTCACCCAAATTGGTGCTCACAGATAGGGGTACAAATTTTACAAGTAAATTATTGAAACAGGTAGCGAAAAGATTTAAGATTATAAAAATTGAAACAACGGCATTTTCACCTCAGTCCAATGGCTCATTAGAAAGAGCACATCATCCTCTTTGTGAAGATTTAAAAAATTTCTCATCAAAGAAAATTGAATGGGATGAGTTAATAGAATTTACTCAATTTTATTACAATGCAAGTGTTCATTCTACTCATAAATTTACACCTCATGAATTAGTTTTTGGTTGTCCAGCTAGACAGAAAAAAGTAAAAAAATTAAAAAAGTCAGAGTAATTGCCAACTTTTAATATCTATTTAAAAAATTTGGTGGCAAAAATGCATGAAATAGCAGCCATTGCTAGAGAAAATTTGATTAATTCTAAAATGAAATCTAAGGAATACTATGATAGATATCTGAATTCGATTGATTTAAAAATTGGTGATAAAGTTTGGTTAATAAAAGAACCAAAACCAGGAAAATTGAAAAAGAATAATTATTTATGTCATTTTGAAATACTAAGATTAAATGAACATAATAATATAATAATCAATTACAATGGTAAACCGAAAACTGTTCATGTAAATAAATTAATGCGTTCCAATTTTTCATACTAAAATATTTTTCTTTTTAGGGGCAATAAAGAACATAATTTTCAAAATTATAATCATTTTTACAATTTTAAAAGTCAATGAAGCCTTGGTGGGATTTGATTATGGAACATCTAATCCAATCATTCACATATATTCTCTTTTGGATTCTGGAGAATGTGACTTACATCAAGAACAAGTAAATACAACAAATACTACTATACAACTATTACAACTTGTGGAGTTTAGAAAAATGAAAGTAATACAATGTAAAATCGTTATTTTGCGAACTGTGTATCACTGTGGTATGTTTAGTCATATATGACCAGTAGAACAAGGCGTACAAGAATATATTTATGATATAAGTTATGAAAGATGTAGAAATATCCATGAAACGAGAATATTTAAATATGATAATTTTCATGTTGTAGCTGATTTAAAAATTAATTCAACTAGATCAGTTGGTCTAGAACTTGCTGATAATGTTAAAGACAAAAATTGTACAGGGGAAACGCATTCAGATAATTTCGGTTCATGGAGCAATGTTTTGGTACATGGAATTATAAAAATTACATTATTGGAAGAATAAGCAGATGTAAATAATGATAAAATTAGAATCACACATTTTGGTCGCTTTTATCGAACAATAATTGTTTTGAAAATAGATTTGATACATTACACACGTAGAGAAACATGATAGGGTTCAGATTAAAACTTTATACTTAAATATTCTGCAAGAAATATGAGAGTTAGAAAAGAAGGTGATTCAAAATTCCTTATCCCTTGCTTCCTTATCACCTAATGAATTCGCCTATAATATCATGCAAAAACCTGGATCCATAGCGAGATTAACTGTACATATAATAAAATGTATGCCAATAGAAGTGAAAGTCAATCACTCTGATTATTGCTATATGCAATTGCCTTTGTTGGTGGGAAATAGAACTACGTTTCCTACACCTAAAACACACATACTTTTAAATAAAGGAACTCAAATCAACTGTAATTCAATAGTACCTCAATATTTTAAAATTGGAAAATGTTCGATAAATCTAATGCCAGCTCCAAGAAGAAGCAACAATATTATACAGATTTTGAGACCATTAAATAAAATTTCATGGCAGCCAGAGGGTTTAGATTCGTTAGCAATTAGTGGAATCTATTCTCAAGAAGATCTTCAAACATTACAACAACATATTATGTTTTCTATGGAAAGAGCCTCTTTGCTTAATACCACAGCAAGAGGTATGTAAGGAGAAGAGACTGTACAGGGTATAATAAGTAACTTTGAAGGAGAAATTAAGATGCATCTCTTCGAGCCACTAATAACTTTATTTTAATCTAACGCCGACGTTTCGAACCGTTACGGTTCGACCTCAGCAGGGTTGCGACGAATTAATTCGTTTTGGAATTACATTCATTATTTAATTCATAATTCACCAAAGGAATTGTGAATTATCTGTAGTATAATTCATAATTCACCAAAGGAATGGTGACTTATACGACAAATAATTCATAATTAACCAAAGGAATGGTGAATTATACGACAAATAATTCATAATTCACCAAAGGAATGGTGAATTATACGACAAATAATTCATAACTCACCAGAGGAATGGTGAATTGTACGACAATAATTCATAATTCACCAGAGAAATTGTGAATTATGAATTCAAACATTTGATAATAAATTTGGTGAATTGTGAATTAGACCTTAAATTTGAATATCACAATAGGGATTAATATAATAAATGATAAAGAACATCAAGGAGCGCGGTAGCGCCACGATGGCAAGTATAAGTACTTCAGTACGTACGCCGCCGTCGGGCGCTAGCCAGACCCTATTATACTTTAAACTTGCCCTGTTGGAACCTTGGCGTACGGTTTTCTTTGTAGTGACAGCTTCGTTTCTTACATATGAGCCCACAAATGAAAGCTTGGGACGAAAGTAATAAAATCACATCAGGGTCATATTTTGTGAAATTGCTTCTATCGAAAGAAATTGTAAAGTGAAAGTTCGGGTTCCTCAATTCTCCTCAAGGGAGAACAATTGTTCGACGGATATCCGGTGACGTAGCATCTACATGTCTAGGCTATAACTTATAGATAACTTTAATATGACGTACATCTACATAATAATCTCTGGGCTATACATATAGATAACTTTAGTATACGTTGTTTTTCCGCAGACGACAGACGGTGTTTTCATACAGTGTTATTATTTTTTATCAACGTGGATATTCTTTTCCTATTTTTTATTGCTAAATAGTGTTAAATAATCACATAAATACAGATTTTAAAACAGCTGTGCCAAATATCAAGGGACGAGGTACTTTTGTCTTTACACGGTTATGGAAAAAATGAATTACGAGAACGCAATCATTAATTAAGAGAATATAATCAGATAAGTATTTCGTTTCATATTTTATATATATATATATACTAGGGGGGGGTTCCCCCCTGCTCGCTCCGCTCGCCAACCCCCATGTATAAGACGTGGTGAAGGATGTTTAGTTCAGGATGCGAATCATGCCCGCTATATTTATATAGCAATAATAACGTTTATCATCCTGCTGCTTGCTTCGCTCGCTAATCGGTATTCGTTAATTTGATAAAAGATGTAACTGTAAAAACGATAACGTTACAACGTGTGAAAATAAATGTAAAGTATTTTATGAAGTTAAAGTGACAGATTTCCACACCACCCTAGGGGTACTGTCATAAAACATATAAACATTAGACATTATGTTTTATATAAACATTATATGTTTTGGCGCGTTGATTTTTTTTTTATTTTTTTCTAAACAATATTTAAAGTTGATTGGTAACATAATGAAAATAAAATTTATAATCTAGAATTTTATATAATGTTCAGAAAAAAACTGTGGAATCATCGCCTGTAGCCATATAACCACAATTACTACTAACAATGAAAATTTTGGGATTAATAATTAAAAATTAATAATAAAAATTTTAGTAATAATAAAAAAAAAATTATTGATATGTAAAAACTGTTAACTGTTAAATTTTAGGAATAATTTCAGACTTTCATAAGAATATGTTATTTTTTAAATTCATAAATGTAATAAATAATATTACTAATTTTTAAGATGTAACTTACATATTCATTATCTTCATGTCTGAAATTTTTCGGTAATAAATTTTTTCTTTTACGAAATTTCAAAACGCGAATTATGTCGAGACTAATATTTGTTGGAATTTCATCTAAACTGGTAAATTTAGTTATTATAGTATTATTTGAAATTTCATAAAATTTAATCTTAGAATGAAAATTTTGAAGTACCTCTTCATCGTATTCATTCATTATATGATTTAAATAAACTTGATAATTTAATTCTTCATTTAAATGATTTTCAATTTCGTGATTTACTTGTAGTAAATGATTTCTTTGAATATCATTTTCTACTCTTACCCATAAATTTTGAATTGGATCCCATTCCATGACGTATCTAAAATAAATAATTTAATAAATATATTAAGGGGTACGCTTTATTTAACTACTGAATAAATATTCTTTATAAATTCATATTTATAAACAATAATACGTCTTTTTCAGTTGTTAATTTAAGCCTACCGCATTAATATAACAATAATACATATTATTGTAACAATATTACATAAATTAATTATCAAAAATTTTCTTCCACACTATATTATTAAGTTCTGCGGAATTTTCTGATGCTTCATTTTGAATATATATATTAGTTGGATTTTTACATCTAGAAAGAGCTACGTATAATTGACCATGTGAAAATAATGGTTTTCCAATGTATAATCCAACACTATCAAAACTTTGGCCTTGAGATTTGTTTATAGTAATAGCAAAAGCTAATACTATTGGAAATTGTTTGCGATATAAAATAAATGGTAACGCTGACGTTTTTGGCGTACTCAATGTAATCCTAGGAATAAAAACTCTATTGTGTTTTTTTTCACCGGTTATAATTTCTGCTTCTATATTGTATTTAAATAATTTTGTAATTTTTAAACGTGTACCATTGCATAAACCTTCGTGAATACTTAAATTTCTTATCAACATAATTATTGCATTAACTTTTAAGCAAAGCTTATGGGGAGGAAGACCTTCTTTTATGTTATTAAGCATTTCTATAGAATAATTTAAATGAATGTTTTCATCGGTTTGATCTGTTTCTTTGTGCGTAGCGTAATCTATACTATAATAATATTTTGTTTCTCCATTTAACAATTTTAATATTTTATTGTTGATTTTTCTAACGTCGTCGTTATGTGGTGCTAAAATAACTCGATCTATAGAATTGTATTTATTAATATCACTGTAGATTTTTGAACAAACATCATTTGTTTTCCAATTATCTGGAATTTTAAAAGAATTTATTTTACCATTTCCTAAATCTAATAAAAGTGATGAGAATTTTATATTTTCTGAACGTAAATTTTGCGTTAAATGAAAAATTTTAAAAGAAGGCCACAATGAGGAATATTTTATAGTTTCTTCAACAATAGCATTTTCGTAACTGTTTTTGACGACTGGAAGTATTTGTCGAAAATCACCTCCTAATATTATTAATTTACCTCCAAATGATTTATTATTATTACATATATCTTTAAGTGTTTTATCAACGATCTCTAATGCTTTTTTAGGAATCATTGATGCTTCATCCCAAATAATTACATCTGCTTCTCTTAATTTTCTCTTATCTGATGCAGATTTTAAACATGCAATTTCAATACTATCTAAATCTAAAGGTAAACGGAATGCTCTATGACTTGTTACACCCATTGGTAGTAAGATAGATGCAATTCCTGTCCAAGCCATTGATACAATTTTTTTTTGTAATGATAAAAAGTAATAAATTAATGTCTTGTATAGGAATGTTTTTCCTGATCCTCCTGGACCGTCAATGAAAAACATAGTGTAACTGTTATTTGTAACATTTTCAAATATTAATTTTTGATCATTATTCAGTTTAGAATACATAGAATTAAAATGAACTTTGCTTTCTTGAACAACGTATAAATGTATATCATTTGATAAGTTAATAATATTTGGATCAGGTTCAGGTAAACCAAAATCTTTACAAGTCATTTCTTCAAGTGATAGAATATTATTTATAGAATTTAGTGCGTTTTGTTCTGGATCTTCTGAAAAATCTTCCATGAAATATTTTTTAAATTTTTCCCAAATGATGTTACCTTGTATATTTTCTGATAAAAGAAACCATGCAAAGAATTTACGTAATTGGGAAGGTAACATGACAGTAATTGCTTCCTCAAATATATTATAAATTTGAGAATCATGTTCGATTAAATCCATAGCTATTGCTGCTTCTTTGTAAGAATTGTAAGTTATATTTGCATAAGTTTTAAGATCTGAAAAACTGGTTGCACCTGTAACTCTATTTAGTATTAATTTTAAAAAGAATCGTTCACTATCTTTTGGTGACACTATACGTAATCTTCCTATTGCATAATTTTCTTTTTCTTGTAATCGTTTTACCCATGATTTAGTTTGTAAGTCAAATCGATAGTATCTGGGTATATTAACATATCTAATATTTCTAGCAAAATTGTCAATTTTATTTAAACTGAACCATGCTGTGAGAGTGGTACCTCTATGCTTAGAAATTGCTTCAGTTTCTTTGTTTTCTTCAAAAACGATGTTTTGTTGATTTTCTGTATGAACAGCTAAAGGTATAACTGTACGATTTCTACCGCATAAAGGATATTCTTGTAGTCGCCATGCTGCTTCCATAGGACTCAAGTATCTACCATTAACAAATTGTGTAATTTCGTCATATATCAAATGCTCTTTTTCTTCATCTACTTTCTTTAATTTACAATAAGCCATATCTCCCCCTTTATGAATATAGTCGAAAATATATTTTACACTTTGAATGGAATAGCAGTACTCTACATTTATATGACATTTATACTTTTTCAGTAAAAATTTATTGTACGGTACAACCATTGAATTGTCAACAGGAATTTTTATATTACTATTTTTGTTACGATACACGTGATTTGCTGAAATGTTATTATCTCTTTTATATAATGGATAACCGCTTTTCTGAAAGATAGTTGTTGTCTGAAAGTTTTTAGGAAATTTGCTTTTACATTTTTTATTTTTGTCCATGCAAGTAGATTTTTCTGTGTGAGGACCGTGCAACATGTGCTTAATTACCAATTTACGTAATGTATCGTCTTCACTCGGAATTTCTGCTGATATGTGTTTATCAATAGCTGCAGGTGTTAGCAATTTATCTTTAGGATGCAATGTTATGACTACATGCGCATGAGGTAAACCTCTTTTTTGAAATTCAATTGTATAAATCCAAGCAATAACTTCACCAAATAATTTATTTTTCGTAACATCATTTAAAATAGAATTAAATTTAGCAAAAAATAAACGGACTGTAATATTTGGAATGTCGTTGGGTGTAGTATTAGGTGGAAAATTTTTAAGAACTTGTTTAAGTTCTTTCCATTTTGGATTACACGTTATTGTCATAAATATGTCAATTTTCGAATCAACACTTCTGCATATAGCCATTGCATCCTGATAATGCTGTTGCATATATCTTGGACTACCAATGTATGTCGATGGTAAAATAAAAATATTTCCTATTCTCTCTTTATCAAAATTACTTGATATGTTTGATGCACTACGCATAACGTGATCAACTAAACCTTGATAACATTCAATCCTTAACTGTTTCTGATTGTTTCTAAAAAAATTCATTCTATTACTTTCAACCATTACATATGCATGTATAAAAAACTGTTGAGTTAATCTTCCACTATATAAGAGGGGACTAAAATCTGAATTTGGTCTGTATGCTAATCTGTATGAATAATATTGTAACATTGTAAGCTTTTCTGAAGAATTTGGATTTTTTGTATAACCTATACTCCATCCTAAATCACCATTTGGAAATAACAATGGAAAAACCATAGGGTCAACATGATGTGATAATTTATTCAAATACGTCATTTCAATTTCATGATCTTTCGATTTACATTTCGGATAAATACATAAATCATAATCGTGAGGTATTCCAGATTTAGAGACGATAATTGCGCCACATTCAGCTGTTAATGGTTTATTATACCTATGTCTATGTTTATCGTTTTTTTGAATAAAGTAAAGCCTATAATTTGGTAGCTGTTTAATATTTGCTAACTGATTCAAATACTTGTACTTTTCAGCATATGGATTTTTATTTAATACTTCAGTTAATGTCTGTAAATGTTCTTTACAGATGTTTTTGTTTTTTTGTAATCGTTTTTCAATTGCAATATCATTATCGTAGATATACAACTGGCCACAGGATTCGTTTTTACTTTTTGAATTTATGAGAAAGGTTGGTGTTGAGTGACTTACTTGACCTTGAATTTTAAGGTTGTATATAGCTTTTTGATTTTTTTTGAACTGAACATTAGCATTGAAAGTTACAAAACAAAATGCATTATTATAGTATCTAATAAACAATCTATATAATTTATCAGTCATAAGCAAATCCTGTAACTTATGATTGTATATCATTGGAGATAAACAAATTTTGCCTTTGTGACAACATGTTGATTTTTTCTTTTCCTCTTTCCAGTAAACAGCTGAACAGTTGTCACAAACGAAATTCATTTCACCAAAAAACGATACATCACTTATGTTGTAAACTTTTGGTTTTTTCCTCAAAATTTTGTTTTCGCTATCTTCTAATATACGTTTCTTGTTTCCAATGTATTTATTTATTATTTTCATATTCGTGTTATAGTAAGATATAATGTCGTAATGGTTGAAAACATTTCTAATGCTGCTTACTAAATTTAACTTGAAAACATTCAAATTATTTCCAAATTTAGAAATTTTACTTGAATTTAAATCATTAACTGATACAAATACATTACACATATTTGCAAAACTGTGAATTTCTGCTTCTCCGCCATAAACTTTATTTTGTGACATATATCTAAATATTCTTTAGCATTTGTCACGCATTTGTAATAACTTCTCTTAACAATAAAACATTTGTAGTCTTCCCAATTAGTTACAATGTTATTTACTAAGTTTTGCTTTACGGCATAATAAAATCTTTCCTTATTGTTCAAAAACAAGGAAAAACAGCGAAATAAACTATTTTCATCGTCTAGAATTTTAATTTTTGTAATTTCTTTTTCTTTATCACATTCATTTGAATTAATTGATAATTGACTGTTGATTGATCGATTTGACTTATCTTTAGAATTCATGCAGCTAATTATATCATAGTGACCTGAATTTAGTTTACCAGACAGCAATAAATTTAATTTAGAATTATTGGATTTATTTCCAAATTTGATAACTGATTTTGTATTAACGTCATTAATAGATACGTCAACGTTATAAAGATCTGTAAAACTACGAATTTCTATTCCAGTTCCATAAATGCCAACGCAAGACATGTATTGAAAATATTGATCACTATTGTCAATGTCTTTGTAGTAACTGTTACCGATTACAAACCATTTATATACATCCCATTGGTTAATAACGTTTTTTATTACCTGTTGTCTTAGTTGAACATGAAAATCTGGATTATTATATAAATAATAAGAAAAACATCGAAATAAACAATTTCCATCGCCTTTAATTTTAACTTGTAGATTAAATTCATTTGAAGAATTAAGTGATGATTGTTTGTTATTTATTTGATTTGACTGTTTATTAGAATTAACATAGCTAATTACATCATAATGACCTGAATCTTGATTACCAGATAACAATAAATTTAATTTAGATTTACTGAATTTGTTTCCAAATTTGATAACTGATTTTGTATTAACATCATTAATAGATACGTCAACGTTATAAAGGTCTGTAAAACTACGAATTTCTATTCCAGTTCCATAAATGCCAACGCAAGACATGTATTAAAAATATTGATCACTATTGTCAATGTCTTTGTAGTAACTGTTACCTATTACGAACCATTTATATACATCCCATTGGTTAATAACGTTTTTTACTACCTGTTGTCTTAGTTGAACATGAAAATCTGGATTATTATATAAATAATAAGAAAAACATCGAAATAAACAATTTCCATCGCCTTTAATTTTAACTTGAGAACTACTTTTCATTTTAATAAATGTAATATTGTTACCAAATTATGTATATTTTATATACTAAAAAATTAAAAAAGTGATAATTATTGATATCAGACCTGTTGCTGCTGTTCCTCTTTTTATATGATACTGAAGTAAAATATTGGAGTTACTACGGTAATACTTGAGTTAGTGTGAATAGTTACTGCGTTATCAGTTGTAGCACCATGATAACCATGCATCAACGAGAATATAAGCGTATCTGCAAATATATTTATGTAAGCAAATGGTTGGAGGTGGGGTAGATAGGAACACTTATGTATAGTTACAGTGTAACAGTAAAAGAATAGTGAAATTACTATTTTACTGAAACAAAGAAAGCTTAAGTAAATATTTCCGCCAGTTTTGGAGCAATAATTGCCCTAAAACTGTAGCATTTTTACCTAAATTGGAGTAACTGTTGCAGTATACCTCTACTCTACATTCGGTTGGATTTTTTTATTTTCTTCGTCATTCTGTAAATTGTTATTTACAATGAAAACTTCGAAAATATACATGATGATACATCTAAGTATTAATTTCTACAAACCGAATTTAGAAATATTCACAGGCACTTATTAATGTATTTAAATCCATTAACGGTTCTTCTAAAATTGTGATATTGTTTAACTGTTTTACTCTCAGAAGAAAAGTTTTTCCTGTACATTATTGTTAGTTAATATATTTTAGTATGATATTATTATAAACAAATATAAATTTACTGAAAAAATGTTTTAACCATTTTTCTTGTAAATCTCCAATAATTTTTAATTTTTTTCCACGTTCAATGTGTACTTTTTCTGAATGAATTAATAAAACGTCTAATTTATAAGTTCCATCAGTAATGCATCCGAAATATTCTGATTTTGTTCTACTGTTTTTGATCACAAACATATTTCGCAAATATCCAGAAATTTCTATACAATATTAAGACATTAAATAATGTATATATTACATTTTATTATACCCCAAAACTAAAATTTTTACTTATCAATCCTTTGTGCTGTGGTATATTTTGAAATTGACATTCTTTGATAGTAGTATTATTATTTGAAACTGTAAAAGGTCCAAGCATTGTTATAGAACTATAATTTGAAGAGTTAATTCAAACGAAACATTTCCTTTTGTATATTTCTTAGCTTTTCCGACTAACAAATTTTCCAATAAAATTTCTAGAAATGTATTCAAAAACTTTTTATCGTGTAAATATTACTAAAATGTAATTAAATGTAGATCCAACTTTATAAGATTACACTTACATGATTTAATTTTATTTCAGAAGCAAAAGACTCAATATTTTCACCGTAAATATTACATTGGATAGATAAACCATCATTATTGTTAGCTACAAACTTAAACAATTTAAATTCTTTCTGAGTCATACTATTAACAAATGTTTCTTCTGCTGTAATCTCATCTACATATGCTACAATACATCTAAAAAACAAATTTAAAGAGATGTAAATCTATATTACAAAAAGTCTGTATAAAAACTTGTAGTCAAATTAATTCACTCCGCAGACTTATCTCCTACGATAAATTTTTTCATATTTTCAGAACTTGTAAATGGAATAATTTTTCTTTTTTTAGTGAGTGTTTCTGATTCAAAAGTATTCTGTCTTTTTTCACTCATTTTGCTGTAAACAAATTTTAAGATGATTCTGTAGTTTATAAATTTACATATATTGATATAAACATATTTACTTTTTGATGTAGTTGTTCATGTCGTTTCAAATTGTCTAATCTATTTATTTCTTTGCCACAAAAACTACAGATATGATGTTCTATATGTGAATGACACAGAGCGTGTCTTTTTAAATGATATATTCTTTTAAACGCGCTATCACAAATATTGCATTTGAACAATTT
>JACCIB010001202.1:0-15000 GCA_018906965.1 Philotrypesis tridentata
AAAGGGGGAGGGGCGCTTACGTAGTTAAACAAAAAAAAACCAACTAAAAAGAACAAACAATTGAAAATTTCAAGTATAATTTACATGCAAAGTTACAAACTTCATAAACATCTTTATCATCTGATATTTATAAGAAAATTAAAAGGCTTATATTAGACATCAAAATTTGCAAATAATTATATGAAAAATTAACACTGAATTTCATGCAATTCATGTACTAAACTTCCGATGCATTTGATCGCATTTATTGATAATATAAATAGTTGATTATAGCACCGTTAACTTTGCATATAATAGTTTCGAATGATATGTTCAAATTTTTTTAAATGTGCGTAATATTTACTCAAAATTATTGTTACTTAAACAATTTTCAAACTTAAATTAAGAGTAAAATAGTTTTAATAGTAATTTTTAATACAGCGGTTAATCTTTTTTAATACTTCTTGTCCAAGTTAACATTTGCATATCGAATGTTTATGATTTCAGCGTGCATCAGCCTGCAAAACGAATGCTGCCATCATCAATCCACGGGTACTTGGAATCATGTTGAAGCCAGACTCTTTGACCGACATGATGACCGACTTCGTGTTTGAAAAAATTGCATCCATTTGGAAAGAAACATCCAGTCCATTTGCTGGCACAACTGGACTATAATTAAAAAGCGTTTGCCCCGGTAGAAAAGCGCCTAGTTAAAATCGCCGTAAAGTCAAGAACTGACTATTAAACTAGATTAAACTGTTCACATTTTAAATTTCTAAAAAGTAGCAATGACTTGCCTATATTTAATGTCAGAAAAAAGCCTGTTTTGTCAATAAAAAGAAGCTAGTATTTAAAAATTATTCATTTATTGGTAATCCAAACCTAATCCAAACTAGACTAACAAAAAATACTCAAAACACAGGCAGTTATAATATTGAAAATCTTTGATATCGCATAATGCAAAAATAATTTTGCATTAATAATATAAGTATAGCGTACATTATAAATATAAGATCATCATTATAATAGTAGGTGATTTTTTCTTGATAATAGTACGCGCGCGCGCGCGTGTGTGTGTGTGTGTGTGTGTGTGTATATTTCAAGAATACTTTTCGTCTTAGAATTTTTTTTACTTTTTAAATATATATTTTTTTTCAGCTATGAAATCCAATGTTTTGGTTTTGGCAAGTAATATTTTGATTTTTTAGGCGGTCTCAAATTTCGATTCACACATTGAGACATATCCAGATTCTTCTTTATTGAAAAAAGCTATTTTTAAAAATTATATTACATTCACATTTAAAAATTAAAATTCATTTTATACTAAATCATAATTGTTTATGATTAAAATAAGAATGCCTTTTGAATTTATAACATTTTCTTAGGTCTTAGGTTTTCTAAATCTAACAATCATTCTTCAAGCTACAACAATAATTTATTATCAAGTGAATTTTTATCTTGAAACATATTGTCGATGAACTTCCACTAAAACAATAAAAAATCATTTTTGTGAGTACAAGATGAGACCGTGCAACATACACTGACGCTTTTCATAGCTGATAAATTTTTGTATATCACAAATAATGCATGGACAATTAAGTCAACATGCTCAGCTATTGATTTATCATTTTATTTAATCAAATTCCTTTTTTTATATAATTTATCGGTGTTACAAGTTGGCGTCCTACTATACGCCGCGCTTTCCCATTAAAACATACGGGGAACAACGTCAACTTGTAACACTATTAACTTATGCTAGGATAAATATTTTGAAAAATTAAAAGTACGTATGAGTATACTGAGTTCAAGAATTTTCTAAAATGCACAAAACCTAAACTCAAAATGTTTGTTTAATCGGAGAAAACATGGTTAGAACATGTAAGAAAAATACAGCGTGCGCGCCAGCCTTTATTTTTCTTACATATTCTAACCATGATTTCTCCGATTAAACAAACATTTTGAGTTTAGGTTTTGTGCATTTTAGAAAGTTCTTGAACTCAGGATACTCATACGTACTTTTAATTTTTCAAATATTTATCCTAGCATAAGTTAATAGTGTTACAAGTTGACGTTGTTCCCCGTATGTTTTAATTGGAACGCGCGGCGTATAGTAGGACGCCAACTTGTAACACCGATAAAATATATAAAAAAAAAGGAATTTGATTAAAATAAAATGATAAATCAATAGCTGAGCATGTTGACTTAATTGTCCATGCATTATGGAGTGTATGTTGCACAACAAAAATTCAGTGTATGTTGTCCAGTGTATGGTCCAGTGTATTATGTTGCACGACAAAAATTCACTTGATAATATATTATTGTTGTAGGTACAATACTTTAATGTATTAAATTTAGATTTAGAATTGGAAAATTTACTTGTGTATTTAAAGTTAATGTAAGTTGTGCCGAAATACAGAGGTTTGTTGTCATTAAAGTTTTGGGTAAGTATTGTTATGATAGACTTACGATACATCAGTTGCCCATTATCCTCGCAATGGAATACAGTGACGTCGAAACGAAACAAGTGCTCAACAAGATCGACGAGTTCATATATGGTAAGTGAAAATAATTTATAAATAATCTTTTCAACTGCTTAAAGATGATTAAAAAAAATTCAAAACTGGGCATTTTTCATATGAGTGATGCAGAAAAATAGCATATTTCGCCGTCAAAATCGAAGAAAAAAAAGTTTCGTTTAGAGGACAACTGATAGTGGTTTTTTTTATCACTTAAGGTATAATAAAACATAGTTTATTTGGAAACAGCTACAAAGATTATTAAAATGTTTTGCATAAGATTAACGTAGGGAAATTTCTGGATTGGCTTCGGAAGTGACAGGCTTCAGGTGTGACATTTTCACACTAATAGTCATGGTGTGAAAAGTCATTACAAGTTAATCAAATATCCTCTTAGGTACTTATTTAGTTTTATATTTATAACATTTTGACTATATTTAAGTAACGAATACGTGTACACTACAATAACAAGGGCTTCGGTTGTGACGTTTTTTTTACCAAATCACATCCATGCAAAAAAACAGTTTTAACATAGTGCAAAATTCAAACTGCATGGAAAAATTCGAATTCGGGCTATAAAGCTTTAAAAATCATTGACTCCAGTAATGTCTATAGCGATCAGACTGAAGTACTGAAGAATATAATGGGGCTCAGACAAGGGAAAAAATCATTTATATATATATAAGATATTTCTAAAGAAAATTGTAAATTATATCGTCCTTTAACAAATCGCTATGTTTTGCGAAAGCCTAGTTGCATATGTAAAGCCCCACAGTATTTTGATTAGCAGCATTCTGTTTGGCGACATGTTACGGTAGTGACATTTTGGCTACATTTACTGCAACCATTAATGCACACTGAATAAAGTGACTTAAATTCATAACCTCACTTTTTAAGTAAATTTTGTAGAAGATTTTGGTGTGATTGCGAATTCGATAATGCCATATGCCACTTTTCTGCATATTACCCATGTATATAGTATGTATACACATTGTATACGCGGAGAGCGAGAGACAGAGAGAGAGAGAGAGGTCGAAAATAAAAATCTGGCTATCGGTTTGCAATAAATTCGAGATTGACTTGGTTGCGCGAAAGCAGTTACCGCGGGAAATTATATGATCCGCGCCGAGATGAGATCTCCGAGATTTCGCGGGCGAGATTATCGAGGCTTTTGCCATGTTCCTCTGCACTTTTGACTATCTTTCGGCTTAGACAAGAAAGTCTGATCGGTCCGAAATCGCTTGCTTTAAAAAAATATTTTTGATTTCTAGGCTTAAAAAAAGGACTAAAAAAACTTTAAGAGAATTCGATACATATGGGTGATTTACGAAATCTCGGAGATATCATCCCGGCGCGGATCATATAATTTCCCCCGGTAACTCCTTTCGCGCAACCAAGTCAGTATCGAATTTATTGCAAACCGAGAGCCAGATTTTTATTTTCGACCTCTTTCTCTCTCTCGCTCTCCGCGTATACAATGTGTATATATACTATATACATGGGTAATTTGCAGAAAAGTGGCATATGGCATTATCGAATTCGCAATCACACCAAAATCTTCTACAAAATTTACTTAAAAAGTGAGGTTATAAATTTAAGTCACTTTATTAAGTTTGCATTAATGGTTGCAGTAAATGTAGTCAAAATGTCACTACCGTAACATGTCGCCAAACAGAACGTTGCTAATCAAAATACTGTGGAGCTTTAGATATGCAACTAGGCGTTCGCAAAACATAGCAATTTGTTAAAGGACGATATAATTTACAATTTTCTTTAGAAATATCTTATATATATAAATGATTTTTTCCCTCGTCTGAGCCCCATTATATTAAAAATTTCATTTTCGCATTTTGAATTTCCCACCTATTTTCGGCCAGTATGTCAGTCTGATCGCTATAGACATTACTGGAGTCAATGATTTTTAAAGCTTTATAGCCCGAATTCGAATTTTTCCATGCAGTTTGAATTTTGCACTATGTTAAAACTGTTTTTTTGCATGGATGTGATTTGGTAAAAAAAACGTCACAACCGAAGCCCTTGTTATTGTAGTGTACACGTATTCGTTACTTAAATATAGTCAAAAGGTTGTAAATATAAAACTAAATAAGTACCTAATAGGATATTTGATTATCTTGTAATGGCTTTTCACACCATAACTATAAGTGTGAAAATGTCACAACCGAAGCCTGTCACAACCGAAGCCAATCCAGAAATTTCCCTATGTTAATCTTATGGAAAAAATTTTAATAATTGTTGTAGCTGTTTCCGAATAAACTATGTTTTGCTATACCTTTAGTGATAAAAAAACCACTATCAGTTGTCCCCCTAAACGAAACTTTTTTTCTTCGATTTAGACTGCGAAATATGCCATTTTTCTGCAAATCACCCATATATTGTGTACATATACTGCAGACAAGCGCGCGCCGACCGCGAGAAAGAGAGAGAGAGAGATGATGACGATGATGATGTACTCGAGAGAGACAGAGAGAGCCGCGCCGCGCGCTTATCGATCCGCGATGTCTTGACTCACGCTCGCGCGCGTGCGATAAAACTTTTTCTCAAAGCTGTTTGTATACACAACATTGCACTCGTTTGTATACACGCACGCATCGCTCTTTAACGCGCGCGCGCTTGATCGTCGTCGAAGCAAATGTTAAATGTAGGTGTATATATATATATAGTGTACGATAATACCGAGAGCCACAGTATACATAGCTCTCTCTCACTCTCACCTGTTGAACGGTAAAAATGTTGGATACAAATTGTGTATAGAATGTACACATTTAACCATGAACAAATTATATCCAATTTATACACAGAAATGAGGGCACATAATCTGTGTATAAATTGTACATAGTCAAATGTGTACATTCTGTACACAATTTGTATACAAAGTTTTTATTTGGGTAAGCGCGTAAACACGACATTCGCACATCTGCGCTGCATGATATGTATATATGTCGAATTCTCCTAAAGATTTATACTTTTTTTAAGACTATAGAAATCGAAAATATTTTTTTTAAACTAGCGGTTGGGAACTTATCAGATTTTCTTCTGTAAGCCAAAAGATGATAAAAAATACTGAGGAATATGGGAAATATAGAACATGAAATTTTAACAAGGGGAGGCATATGGAGAAAACAGAAAATCAGCTGTTCGAATTTTTATTAATTTTTAGGCACGACCGTAAGGCGGGAATGCCTTATAGTTTTATCATCGTAAAAATTGCAATCAGCGATATCTCTGCCAATTGTCGACCAATCGGGCTGAAAATTTAGGAGAATACAACTCTTATATGTACAAAAAAACGATTTTTTTCTTTTCTCGATTACCGACATATTGTTGAAATGGTAGCTCTTTATGCTTAATTTTACAAACGGTTTTTTGATCATAACTCAAATTCTAAGCATTTTACACAAAAAAGTTAAATGGAAATATTGTACATCTTAAAAAAATACAATATTTCCTATTGACATGAACAGTCGCAAATGATTAGAATTTAAGTTAACAGGTTAAAATCGAATTTTAATATTAAATTAATTCGTTTTTCAAAATAAAACTTTTCAGATATACGTTTTACATGAAAATATTAAACATAAAAGTTGTAGATATTTTAAAAATACAATTTTTTACCGGAATAATTATACATTCAGAATGATTTGATATGTTATAAAACCCCAAAACTGATATTTTTAAGAAAAATTTGAGTTGCTTTCGATTATCTCTGCGAAATTAATTCCAATCGAGTCAACTTTTTTTTCATAAACTTCCCTAGTGTTAATAAGATGACGGTTCTGTTTTGGGCCCAATCCTATACATACATTAATTGTAGTCACTTCAAAAAATCGCTAAAAACTGTTTTTAGGCCATAATTTTGAATTCATGCATTTTACAATAAAAAGTTTAATGGAAAAGTTGTAGATATCATTAAAATACAACTTTTTTCTATTGACATCAAAAATGAAAAATGCGTTTATAAAGACAGTTCAATATCGAATTTTAACATCAAAATATGAATATTTTCACAAACAATTTAAAACTAAGACGTTTTACAATAAAAAAATTACATTACAAAATGTACCTAATCAAAATTCTTCGTATCGCGGTCGTGCCTATTATGCAAATGCGTAGCGTTTGCATTACGGGGAATGTTAAAAAATCAAAATATCACTTTTTAAAAACCGTTCTTCGGAAGTTAGTTGCACGCTGTCTAATTCCTGCGTCGATGTACATTTTAAAATTACAGCTCGTCACCAAGTGGAGTCGTGCGTGTCTTGAAAAACTGGGTCCCATAAGCCTGAAAATGCCATTTAGAAACAATTATATTATCAATGGTTCTGGCATATTTATGCAGGGAATTTTGTATTTGGATGATAAATTTAAAAATGAGAGTTTATAATAAACAGAAGTAATTTAAGAAAAAGTATTTGATGAAAATAAAACATGATTAGTTTTTGTTCAGTTTCTGCAACAAATTACACTTGAAAATTATAGGATAAAGCTTACTTTCAGGTGATGGTGGGTTTACATTATGTTTTCCCCTGTGTTTAGAACATTCGTCCATTCGCTTTTGACGTTCTTCAGGAGGCAAATTTTCATACCACTATAAAATAACATTTTTTGTATCTTTTTTTTCAATGCATCATTTAAACTAGACTAAAATATTTTGTTCACTTCTGCATTTTATTTATAAAAAAATGAATCTGTGATTTTTCTTGATAACTTTCATATTCGATCGAAAACAAAAAATTTTTTTCCGAAAGTCATTTCATTAAAAATGCTATGATTTCCGACATTCTATTTTGCTGCGTATGTTTTTATAATAACGTGAGATTGGATTTATTATTGAGTTCCATAAGTACTCATTAATAATTTAAATATTTTCTCAAGTTTTTTTCTCAAAAACTCAATGGGAAACCATTTTTTTTGTTATACAAATCCAAAGCTTGAGATTTCAACTATATTGTCTAAAAGTCGCTGAAGCTACCTTAAAATTTGTAGGTGATCATTTCATAAAAGCAATCGCAAATTTCATAAATATACTTTTTCTACTTAAAAAAAAACTTGAATAACGTTACTATTGCTCATTTTATGTTAAAAAGTTCTGAAGTAAAAATTTGTTCAGAATTGAATTTTCTATACGATTAATATTCTGTAAATATTATTTTAGCTAAATTCTCTGATTCTACGAATATTTACCTTTTCACAGTTTTTACAACTCCAGCCTCTTAATTTCATGCCAATATTCTTATTTTTCATTAGTCCTTCTTGGCTATCCTCATATCTACCTGGCACACTGAAAACAATATTAACACTTACAACAGGTATCAGGTATAGGTAACAGGGAAACGCTATAGCTATTCAACCACATATTTAATTAACTCAGATTAATTGTTGAAAATTTTTGATTTATTTACTACAAAATGATGGATAAAAAATATGTTATTAAAGAAAACGTTCATTGAATTAATTAAAGAACATGTTAGAATTTTTTCAGAACAAAATTTAGAATATTTCAAAATATGCTAGTTTTATGAACGTTTCTAATCCTTCTGAAAAAATTTCAGCGCATTCCTTAATCAATTATAAGAACTTTTTCATGATTTTTGTGCGCTTGAGTCGCCATTTTGTGTTTTCTACATTTTTTTTCAAAACCTAAATCATTATATTTTTAAGCTGAAGTCTCGAGGCTTCGCCTTCTGAACTTTGATCATTAAATCTTAAATGCATTCTATTTGAAAAGATGAAATGAAATTTGTTTAAAAAATCTAACTAATGATTCTGAAAGTTCATGTAATTTTACATAAAAGATAAGCGTTGAAAACTGTAGTAAAAATTTTTCCATTGAAAACTTATTAGATTAATAGATTTTTCTCTGCGAATTTTCTGAATAAAGAAATGAACACATTTAATACTTTTCAGACATTTTGAAAGTAAATTTATACAAAAAAATACTTACTTGTCATACGAATTATTTGATAATCCATCCATTGCCATTTCCCGTTCTGCCCGAGAAAAGTAAGTTTCGTCACTCGAATTAATTTTATCTCGAACTGTCTTGGCAGAAGCAGACAAGTTTGATGAACTAGATCTTTTTCTTTTCTTAATTTTTTTATTCCTACTGCTATATACTGGACTAACAATTACTTTTTCAGTATTTTTTGAGGCACTAAAAAATATTATAAAAATGTTTTTAAATAATAAAATAGCTCTATTGAGCATTTATTTATGAATAAGTAGCAATAATTTAATGCCATTTGGGGATGAATTTTGATTTCATATTATTAGTCGGGGAGTCAGGGAATTTAGGAGTGCACTTTATTCGGTGCTCTGATTATGGGATTAAAAACTCTAGAATGGATCTCGTCGGCAATTTTTTTTTGTAACTTTAATGGAAAAAAATGCATTTTTTTACTTTCATTAAAATAACTTTGTTATTATTGGCTTTACTAGAAAATGGCTACACATAAAAGTTGTTTAAAATTAAATTTCCTACAAGATTAGTTGAGCCACAGATTAAAAATGACTTTGTTTATTGTTAACTGGGTGAAAATAGTAGAACAATTATAAAACTTATTTATCGTATATTAACTAATAAAATCGATTTTTTAAATCGAAATTTCACAGTATTTGAAATCTTTGTATGAATAATTGAAAATCAATTTTATTAATTAAAGATTATTAATTAAAGACTTTGAGTTGCTCTAACGTCTAAACTTATGCTTATGAAAGTTGATCAAACCGCATTAATTAATTGTTTATAATGTACTTGATAATCGCTAAAAAGGTTATTTTAAGAACAATATTTAACAACAATTTTAAGAATAATTGTCTTTTGCTACACTTTTATCTCGGTTAATTTTAAATTTAAAGGGATGCGGTAAAATGCATCGTAAAGTGCATAAAAAACCATGAATTTTCATATATTTACTTTTAAGATTGGACCAATAAGAACCGAGATAAAAAAATCTCTACTCATTTTTTTGTAAAGTCAGTAATAACAAAGTTTGATTGATTTTATATTATACTGATTTGTTTGATTTTGTATTATACTCACATTTCTGATTCAGACGATTTATTTCGATTATTTTTTAACATTTCATTGGTGAACGTCAACTCCAAGTTCTCTTTCAATAATTCTGTAAATGCAATTTTTTTTAAATATTTCTTTAATAGTTAATGTCATTAAAAAATGTCAATAATATAAAATTTTAAATATATTTATTTATTAAGGATTATTTTGGATCGTCCTCACCATTTTTGATGATATAATAAAGAACAAATGTGGGATAATGTGTGGGATAATATAATAAAGAACAAATGTTCTTTATTATATTATTTATTAAGAAAATTTAAAATTTCACTATCACAAAATAAAAAATCCTCTTGGTGGAAGCAAAAGTACCAAACTAAGAAAAATTAATAAATATACTTACGCTGATAATCTTTAAAAACATTTTGTAAAGCATGAGAAATATTAGCCAATTTCTGTTTAGCCATCTCATGCATTTCCAAATACTTTATTTGTAAATCTTCTGACAGTGTCCGTGCAAAGTCGAAGTTTGGTTCCATTGATTCGAATGACATTTGTTTCCACTCCATATTCTTTATCGTTTAATAAAATTATTGTACTAATAAAAACCTAAAATTTTCTACCTCGTAGATGCCCCGGAACATTGTC
This sequence comes from Philotrypesis tridentata, assembly GCA_018906965.1. Classification (NCBI taxonomy): domain Eukaryota; kingdom Metazoa; phylum Arthropoda; class Insecta; order Hymenoptera; family Pteromalidae; genus Philotrypesis; species Philotrypesis tridentata. The sequence goes on from JACCIB010001202.1 coordinate 10,177, forward strand.
ATCATTGCAAAATAAAGTTCAAAAATGCATTTTTTTTTATTTATCCTTAGTAGTTTTTACGTGAAAAAGTAGAGTATAACAATTGTTCATAATTGAATTTTATACAAAGTCCATATATTTTTCCGAGTGCAAAATTACCTTTCTTCGTTTCTGCAAGTACAAAGGATAAACAAAATAAATGCATTTTGTTACTTTCTTTTGCAACAATTATAATATTTTAGAGCAGTTTCAAGGTAGAGAATTTAAAGTTATTATCAGTATACTGTTACCTACAGTTACAACAATAAAATTGCGAGTGGCACGAGCTTTCAAAACCTATTCTGTAGTGTCAGGACTCACAGACTAATTATTTAACGAATGTTCTTCACTCAAAAATATAAGGAAACAGCACGGCTCTCAACTTTATAGCTCGCGTGACGAGTTCATCGAGACTACTGAATTCATAGCGTCTATTTACTTATAGAGTGTATACCGTTATACTTTTTGTAAACAGTCCGTTTCATGTACAGTATGTTATCGAGTCAAGCTTCTGTACTAAGACACTCGCGATGTTTCAGTATACTTACTCATCTAGTAATGGATATGTACGATTCTTGCGTAAATTTATTATATATATATATACCAAATAAGCACACTTCTGAAAAAAAGAGTTCTTAAAGAACACGCGAATGTCCGCTAAATAGAATACGTAAAGAATAATAAAAGTATTAACAAATTATTTTTTTTGAGTTCAAATTTATTATAAGAAAACATTTTTTTTGAGTATACAAAAAGAAATTAAAAAAATTGTTAAAAGAATTCTTAATGAAGGCCACTGGAAAAATTGAAATACTTATAATACCGAATAAGAATAAAGTAAGTATTCTTATTCAACTAACAATCGGAGAATATGAAATCTGTTTTTAGATTTAATAAGTTATTGAAAAAAATGATAATAGCATTCTTTTGGAAAAAATTTTTAAGAATGTTCGTAATATAATAATACTTTTACTAATAAATAAGAATAAAGTAAGTATTCTTATTCAACTAACAATTAGCGAATTTTTAAGATGTTTTTGTATTTAATAAGTAATTAAAAAGAATGATAATAGCATTCTTTGGGAAAAAATTATTAAGAATATTCGTAAACCTTCAGTACATTTAGTAATAAATAAGAATAAAGAAAGTATTCTTGTCGTAATCTAAATTTTTGGAGGTGGTACTGTTTTAACATTGAAAAAGTAATTTTACAAAACTTAAACGGCATTCTTTGGGAGAAAATATGAAGTATATTCGTAATAATTTACAATAATAAATAATAACAAAACAAGTATTAAAATATTTGTTTATTATTAAAAAATTACTTTGCGAGGTACCGTAAATAAAAGTCATATTTTCCTATCAATTTATTTTTTTATCTATTTATGGTGGCGTCAGCTTGCTACTTCAGCTGCGCGACCATCAACAGACTGGGCATGCTGCGCATGCGCAAGGCGAGGCGGGAGTGATATATAATAATATATATACTTTTAAACACTGAAACACCTGTGTATTATCTGCGCGTTCCGAAATAAGATGCAACAAGGACTTCTACATTATGAAACACACCTGTTGCGTCATTAATAGGTTAATTCGGAACACATGGCTTTTTCTCCTTTGTGCATGTGCGACGGCCGATGGTTGACTTCCATGCTGTTACATAGGAAAAAACGAAATTTGCAAAATATTATATCGGTAAGTAGAAAAAATAATAACGGTATACTTAAGTTTATGCTCAAAGTAAATTAAATATAACTTTAAATTTAATTAATTTCAACTTTTCAGATACGATTGCAGCGGATTACGTTGTGCGCGACTGCACGTAACCTTTTTCAAACCACGACTGCACGTGGCCATCAAAAAAGTAAGCTGAAAATTTATTTAATATTTATCCGAGAGACAACTGGCAGCGGCTCGCGTTTTCTAACGTAATAGGAAATATAATTTAGACTTGAATGGCAATTCAAGCGTTTCAGCCCGTTGGCGTCACCCCATGCTATATAAGAAGTAAGTATATATTTATATATATACTTATAAATACCAGTTAGATTACAAATATATTTATTTGAATTGACTTGAAAAGTGCTGTGCTATTTATGTGAGTGACGAGACAATAAGTGAATTTATTTTATTTTCAATTTTTCTGAAAGCACAACCTATGCTTTCCTTATGGGCAATTGGCGTCGTTTCAGTACTTAGCAGGGAACGAGTACCTTCTGCTCACAAAATAAATAAAATAAGAGGTTAATCCGTGGCAAATCAGTCAAAGGGGTAGCATGAAAAACTTGCATGTTGCATGCGGTCATTCAATTCTGAAATTTAAAATTTTTAAAGTCAACATTTGCTACAATATATTTAATATTTCAGAATTGGATGACCGCATGCAACATGCAAGTTTGCATGCTACCCCTTTGACTGATTTGCCAAAGGATTAACCTCTTATTTTATTTATTTTGTGAGCAGAAGGTACTCGTTCCCTGCTAAGTACTGAAACGACGCCAATTGCCCATAAGGAAAGCATAGGATGTGCTTTCAGAAAAATTCAAAGCATAATTAAATCACTTGTCTCGTTACTCACATAAATAGCACAGCACTTTTCAAGTCAATGTTCAGTTATACAGTTTTGAATAATAAAGTTTTGTTTGTTTTTGAAGATTGAAAGAACAATAACTTTCAAGTGGATGACTGAATTGAATTCAAAATTGCTGTGCTATTTATGTGAGTGAGGATACAAGTGAATTTATTTTATTTATAATTTTTGTGAAAGCACAACCAATGCTTTCCTTATGAGAAGTTGGCGTCGTTTCAGCACTTAGCAGGAAACGAGTACCTTCTGCTCACAAAATAAATAAAATAAGCGGTTAGTCCTTTGGCAAATGAGTCAAAAGGGTAGCATGCAAACTTGCATGTCCATGCGGTCATCCAATTCTGAAATATTAAAGATATTGTAGCAAATGTTGACTTTAAAAATTTTAAATTTCAGAATTGAATGACCGCATGGACATGCAAGTTTGCATGCTACCCTTTTGACTCATTTGCCAAAGGACTAACCTCTTATTTTGTTCACTGACATAAATATCAGAGCAATTTTAAAGTCAATTTAGTTATCCACTTGACAGTTGAGTTATCATTCTTTCAACCATGAAAAACCTTATCGTCTAAAACGACCGCCGAACAATGGGAATTAAGCGCGCGCGGCCGCGTGGCGCTCCGGCCGGGCCGAAAACTAGGCGACGCGATAGTGGGGGGACCGCCGCGCGGCGGCGGACGAGATTCGTACACTTTCGTTGTTAATTGATTATCTCGGCAACCAAAGCTGCTATTGTAATAAACTTTTTTTTGATTTAATGTGCCTTTTTCTCAGCTTTAACGTCATGCTAACCAAATTCTTATAAATGCAATACAAATACCCGAAATTGCCATGTTTTCTAAAAAAAAACTATTTTTGTGCTATTTAGACAACATTTACACAAGCTTCATATGCATATATTGAGCAAATAATTATGTTTATGTTTGTTTGTGCATGATATATGTGTGTAAATGTAGTTTAAATAGCAGAAAAATGGTTTTTTTTAGAAAACATGACAATTTCGGGTATTTGTATTGCACTTATAAGAATTTGGTTAGCATGACGTTAAAGCTGAGAAAAAGGCACAAGTTTATTACAATAGCAGCTTTGGTTGCCGAGATAATCAATTAACAACTAAAGTGTACGAATCTCGTCCGCCGCCGCGCGGCGGTCCCCCCACCATCGCGCCGCCTAATTTTCGGCCCGGCCGGAGCGCCGCGCGGCCGCGCGCGCTTAATTCCCATTGTTCGTCGGTCGTTTTAGACGATCTAAACCATTTAGAGATATCGCATAAAATGTCATTGTTAAGAATATTATTTTAACTAGCGTTTTACTAAATTTCAACTAAAAATATCAAGTAGCTTCGGCGCAAACGTCGATTGAAAAAAATTCGTATCTCGGTTCCTATTGGTCCAATCTTAAAGTTATTTATATGAAAATTCATGGTTTTTAATGTACTTTAAGATGCATTTTACCGCATCACTCTAACTTTAAAATTTGCTGAAATATAAACCTAGCAAAACACAATTATTATTAAAAATGTTGTTAAACATTGGTAAAAAAAATTTTTTGGTAAAAAAAAAAAAGTAGATTATAAGCAATCGATCAGAAGCTGTTTGATCAACTTTCATTGTCGGGTTTAGATTTTACAGGAATTCTAAGTTTTTAGTTAATAATTTTACAATTGGCCGCCATTTTGAGATATCAAGACCGGGCAGGAAATTTTAGATTATTTATACTAAAATCTCGAATCCTCGGCAATTTCGCTTGAAAAAGTCGATTTTCTTAGTCACTATACGATAAAGAAGTTTTATAATTATACTACCGTTTTTAACCATTTAACAATAAACAAATTCATTTTTTAATTTTTCGCACAATTTTATTTTATAGGAAATTCAATTCTAAACAACTTTTGCCTCTAGCCATTTTGTCGTAAAATCAATAGAAACAAAGTTATTTCGATGAAACAAAAAAAAAATGCGTTTTTTTCACTAAAGATGCAAAAAAAAACAATGTTCCCGAAGAGGTCCATTTTAGATTTTTTAATCCCATAATCAGGACATCGGACACTATATGTTCCAATAATAAAACTGACTGTGGAAAAAAGTGCCGGATCTGGCTACTTTGAACTCCCTGACTCCCCGACTATTAGTATCGTATCGAGTTGGGACCTTGGTGGGGTATTTAATTTTTTATACCGTTTTGTTTCAATGTAAGATAACCATAAATTATAGTGT
>JACCIB010001202.1:17500-48251 GCA_018906965.1 Philotrypesis tridentata
CAAATCTGACAGTTTCCCGATGAGGGTGACAATGTACACTGAAACGTTGAATACAGGAAAAATTGTGTTACAATTTTCTGTACTACTGCCTCGGCGAGATCGATAGAGTCTCCTCACCCAAATATTAACAAAAGTATTACATTTTACGCGTATGTGTGTATATAGAGATCGCGGCGTGCAATACGTCTTGCTTATATTTATAATTATATTGTTCTGGGAATATGTATGTAGTGACTACAACGATAATACTGTTGCGTCGCAACACATGTCATAAAATTTGTAGCGCATTTTACATACACATTCGTAAGTTATGGTACAATTAAATTTCAACCACTACAAAACTTGCGTGACCTACCACGCGACCTTTTACAGATAATTGCTGCACATCCTATCGACGGTAGCATGCCGAGAATTCTCTCAGTGCACCGATGCAATATAGCTTATTGATACATTAATCATTTAATCCATTAACGCCCAGGATGTACATTTTTGACATAAAAGTTTGAACAGTCACCACGTAATGAATTCGTGCGCTAAAAATTCGGGACCCACTGTTTCTTATGTAAAAAAGACTGCTCTTTCGAATGGTGTGGATTAATTTTTGATAAAATTCAATGTTATTACCTAAAAATGAAAAACAATGAAAAAAAACGCACTTTTTGAAAAAATTTTTTTTTAAATCGATTTTTCAACCGCTTTACATTTTTCTACGCATAAAAGAGTCATTGTAGTCTGGCATTGATGCCTATACTTAAAGACTCCGTGGTGGAATTAGCGCCAAAATTTTTTTTTCAACACAATGGCGTCCTATATGAAAATTTTTTTGTTTCATATTCACCGAGTTTTTTCTGGAAAACTGTTAACTTTTATAAAAATTTCATAAGAATAAAAATATCTTAGAATTTGTCAAGGAATACTCGCAAATTTTTTCAGATTGATTCGGGAAAATTTTTGATTTTTCGAAAATTCGGAAAATTGAAATTTTGAAAAACGTCAGGAAAAAATCTGAAAAAAATTGAGAACATTCCTTGATGAATTCTAAGACATTTTTATTCTTTGCAAAATTTGCTTAAACCTTATAGATTTTAAGAAACAAATTAGAAACCAAATTGTATAATTGGAATGTTTTCTGAGAATCTATAAGGTTTAAGCAAATTTTGCAAAAAATAAAAATGTCTTAGAATTCATCAAGAAATGTTCTTAATTTTTTTCCTTTTTTTCCGGACGTTTTTCAAAATTTCAATTTTCCGAATTTTCGATAAATCAAAAATTTTCCCGGATCAATGTAAAAAAATTTGAGAGTTTTCCTTGACTAATTCAAAGATTAAGAATAAATTCCACCACGGAGTCTTTAAGTATAGGTATCAATGCCAGACTACATATGACTCTTTTATGCATAGAAAAGTCTGAAGCGGTCGAAAAATTTATCGAATCTTTGATAACTTCATTTGGAAAACATTTAAAGTGTAACGTTTCTTCGACATTCATGAATTTTTTTTTTTTTTTTTTTTAGAATGACTGATAGAAAATCATTCTGGGAATTGAGTGACAGACAGAAAAGGAGAAGACTTAATAAGTATAAAGATTCTGTTAGTCAAGAAACTGAACAAGAAAACAGCATAATTGAAAACAATGAATTGTTCGAAAATATTGACATTGATAATCTTGATTTTAACTGTGTTGCTGAAGATATTGAATGTGACTATTTAACAGCCCAATTTAAGGAAGTCTTGAAAATGCAAGATGGCGATGATTTTGACGATTTATGTACAGATTTTGATTGGAGTGATGAGGATGCAAGTAACATTGGGGAACAAGAACGAAAAGAAATCGACATTAAAAATAGATTGTCAAATTTATTACTGACCAGTAATTATCCAGATATACATGCTAATTCTTTATTAAAAATATTGCGAGATGCTGGTTTACATTATCTTCCAAAAGATGTGCGTTCCTTGCGACACACACCAAGAACAACAATTATTGCGGAATGTCCTCCTGGAAAATATTTGCATTACGGTCTCCAAATAGCGTTAAAGAATGCTATGCGCAATATCGATGATAATATGGGGAATATTATTCAAATAGATGTCAACGTAGACGGTCTGCCCATTACAAAGTCACCTCAGTCCGCTTTGTGGCCTATACTTGGTAGGATTATTCACGATTCTTTTAGCGAAGTTTTTGTAATTGGCTTATATCATGGTAAAGAAAAGCCGGATTCGGTGGAAATCTATCTAAGTCCTTTTATTAATGAGTATCTTAGTTTACATGAAAATGGTTTCATTTACGAGGGCCAACGATATTTTGTTAATATTAGATGTCTCATTTGCGACAGTCCTGCGGCAAGTTACATTTTGTGTACTAAACAATTTAATGGCTATTATGGTTGCCGAAAGTGCACAATTAAAGGGAAATGGATGTCTCGACTAGTATTTCTAAATGAAGATCAGGAACTTAGAACGAATATCTCTTTTCGTACACGTGCTCAGCCGGAACATCATCATGGAATCAGTCCATTCGAGCGTTTGACCTTCGATATGGTTCAACAAGTACCACTTGATTATATGCACCTAGTTTGCCTTGGCGTAACAAAGCAGTTACTTAAATTATGGATTAATCCGAGAACATTTCCAAAATTAAATATAATTCAATTGGATAGCTTATCAAATTCTTTTGTCGCATTAAGTCCATACATACCGAAAGATTTTGCCCGGAAACCACAAACACTCTTAGAATTGGGACGTTGGAAGGCAACAACTCTTCGTTTATTCCTATTGTATGCAGGACCGATCATTTTACAGAATATTTTACATAAAGATTACATGGAACATTTCAATGTTTTAAGTTGCGCAGTTCTTCCGAGAGGTTGTCATGACAGTCATCGCTCATTAAGATTAGCTAATTTTGAACTGAAAGATTGTAGGCCGAATAATTGTTGTGTTACAATAGACAATCAAATAATAGTTATTGAAAATATTTGTAAATACAAAAACAAAAATGTCATCGTTGGCAGAGAATTTGTCGTAAAGGAGAATATTCTAAACTATCCACTTGATTCAAAAGACATGGGGATTTGCGAAGTTAAAAATCTGTCAGAAATGCAAATTATTTCCATTGACAAGATACGCAATAAAGCGTGCTTATTTTTTCATGATCACAAGTCCTACGTTGTACCTCTACTGCACCATAATTAAGTATATGGTAAATAATTACTCGGCTATATTGAGTCATTAACAATACATTTAATACATATTTGAATTCAATAACTATTAGAATCGTTGCAGTAAACATTAGAAATACAACATATACTTAAGATTAACCCATTACCGCCGGGACGGACGTTTTTTTTAGACAATGTTCAGTCTATTATCTTTATCATTTAAAATTCTTCCAAAAATTTTCGAGGCAATGATTTTTAAGCAAAATTTGATGCTCTTTCAGAATCTGGCTGAAAAATTGAGCTAAATACTAACGTTGCAAAGTTATAACCAATTAACAAAAAAAAACACGAAATTTTCTAAAAAAAAATTTTTTTTGACCCGAATTTTAAAAGGGAAAGAGGATTGATAGATAGGTCTAGGTGACATTTCTTGCGTCCATGGTATCTGGGCTTAAAAGCCTAATAGTTTAAAAATCGAAATTCAACATGGCGGCTATCAAAATGGCGCCTTGTAGTAAAAAATCCGTATAATCATGTAGGAAACAGTGTTTGTAGTTTGCCAAAAAAGAAGCCAACGTTTTTTTTAGAATTTTTCGGAAAATATGTGTTTTTTTGATTTCTCCATTTTTTGGAAAATCCAAAAATATTCTCGGAACATTCTGACAAAATTCAGGAGCGATCTACGGAGAATTCGGAAGTTTTTTTCTCTATAAAGTTTCTTTCCTAAATACATTCTTGTCATATAAAAGAATTGGTTTAGTTTATATACGGATTTTTTACTACAAGGCGCCATTTTGGTAGCCGCCATGTTGAATTTCGACTTTTAAACTATTAGGCTTTTAAGACCAGATACCGTGGACGCAAGAAATGTCATCTAGACCCATGTATCAAAATCCTCTTTCCCTTTTGAAATTCGGGTCAAAACAAATTTTTTTTAGAAAAATTCGTGTTTTTTTTTTGTTTAATTGTTTATAACTTTGCAAAGTTAGTATTTAGCTCAATTTTTCAGCCAGATTCTGAAAGAGCATCAATTTTACTTAAAAATCATTGCCTCGAAAATTTTTAGAAGAATTTTAAATGATAAAGATAATAGACAACATTCTCTAAAAAAAGCGTCCGTCCCGGCGGTAATGGGTTAATACTGAAATTGAAATTTCAATCTAACCTTATTAAAAATATTTAAGTATTCCACTGCTGAATTAGTGGTATTGTAATTGAACTGAAAATTAATTTTGACATCAGAACAGTACATCCCTGTAATCTAGCATTGAATGCTATTTTAAGAAATACACGAGTAACATGTTAACTGACAATAATAGTTTATTTTGTATCAGCCATTTTCTAATTAGTAATAAAATTGTCCCCTGAATTTTAAAATTAATGTCATTAAGAATATTAATTTGTTACTGTTTCGTAGCACAATGTAAATAAGTTTTAGTAACTATACGTTAGAAATTGTAGCATTTATGTGCATTTAACTGAATACCTAATGAAGTATCATCAATTATGTAATAATAGTATATCGTTCAACTATAATTGAATGAATTCATATTTTTTAGATGAATGTGATGGAATATTATGTTGTTTACTTCGACGAGTACACCTCGATAGCTCCTACATCATGGATAAATGTTCCCGAAAATGTAATTTACTGGCCTCCTCGACGTGTCACTCATAATCAAATGAAATACTTTACTCCCAAGCCAGAGTGGAAGGAGTATCGTATAAAAAAATTGATGGGTCCTATGGGTATGTGTAGACCTTTAATAAAAAGTTGAATTATAGTTGCGTAAGGGTTTTATGCCACTTTCACGTAAAAATCGCATCTTTATTTGTTTTTAGACTCTCGTGGCATAAAATACCGTATGGAACTGGTACGTACATGGTTCATAACCAAAACTTATTAGAACATAAGCATTCGGCTGATGGCGTAACGTTTAATTTCATAAATAAATATTTTCCGTACCCGTTCCATACTGTATTAAAAACTATGAAGTCATTGCAATTGTTATTTAGCTTTAATCTATAAATTTATCGTTCACGATAAGTTTGGCAGAAGATACTTTGCAAACTCTGCCCCCCCAGCTGTTGGGTTCTTACAAGATTTTTCGTGATAACGTGGAGACAGGCGATAAAACAAACCTTTCTCTATATAGCTTATCGAAAATGATTGTACGAGGACATGTTGAAATGAAATTAAATTTTTCAATAGATTACAAGGATGTTGTAAAGCTTGAAAAGGTATCAATACTATATTCAACAGAAGACGATTCCGAGGCAATAATCGAAAGATCACAACTAACATGTGATGACCAAAGACGTCAGATAAAGTCAAAACAACAGAAATCCAACGATTCACCTAGTCCTTCTGAAAGCAGCTCAAGTTCTGCTAATTGTTCTCCAACGCTGCCATCAAAAAGGAAAAATGAAGGAAAGACAGATTCTTTACAATTGCCTAAAAAGCCTAAAATAGGACTTGCTTCCAAACAGTCAGGACGTAACGAAAAATCAGGTAAGACAGTACTATTTCACTTAAAATTAACCCATTACCGCCCAAAAGAACAAAATTTTAATGTTAACATCGACGGCCCATTATTTTAAAACAAACAAGGAACTTTTAGCTCAAAGCACATATTATATATACTGTTTTCGAGGTCGCTCTTTCGATTGGCGGTATCCAAAATTACGAAAAGTAACGTTTAACCTATTATTTATTTAAATTTTTTTTCAAACCTAATTTTAACAGTGTTCCGAATGTCTAGGCGACTTCTAAAGTCATAAAAAGTTTATAATTGTATTATACGCATAAGTAGTTTATTAACCCATTACCGCCCAAAAGAACAAAATTATAATGTTAACTTCGACGGCCCATTATTTTAAAACAAACAAGGAACTTTTAGCTCAGAGCACATATTATATACTGTTTTCGAGGTCGCTCTTTCGATTGCCGGTGTCCAAAATTACGAAAAGTAACGTTTAACCTATTATTTATTTAAAAATATAAAAAAATGCAGTTTTTGCCGTTCCATTTTTTTTCAAACCTAATTTTAACAGTGTTCCGAATGTCTAGGCGACTTCTAATGTCATAAAAAGGTGATCCCGATACTTGAACTTCAAAAACATGCAATGGGCAATTTTGATTGTTATCGTTATCCAATTCGAAATGGCGTCCGAGGCCAAAATTTCACAGATTTTTTACTCAAAAACTATCGACTTTCATAAAAATTTCCTCAGAATAAAAATTTCTTAGAATTAGTGAGATAATGCTCTCAAATTATTTCAGATTGGTCCTATGCAATTTTTGAATTTTCGAAAAATCAAAACTTCGAAATTTCGAAAACGTCCTTAAAGAATGGGAAAAAAATTCATAGCATTCTCTGATGAATTCTGAGACATTTTTATTCTTTGCAAAATTTGTTGAAAAAATTTTATGAAAAATTTTTTCTCAAAAACTGTAACTTTAAACAAATTTTCCAAAGAACAAAAATGTATTAGAATTCATCAAAGAATGCTATGAATTTTTTTTCGATTCTTTAAGGATGTTTTACGAAATTTCAATTTTTTGATTTTTCGAAAATTCATAAATTACATAGGACCAATCTGAAAATATTTGAGAGCATTATTTGACTAATTCTAAGATATTTTTATTCGAACGGCAAAAAGTGCTTTTTTTAATTTTTTAAATAAATAATAGGTTAAAAGTTACTTTTCGTAATTTTGGACACAGACAATCGAAAGCGAGCGACCTCGAAAACAGTAATATATGTGCCTTGAGTTAAAAGTTCCTTGTTTGTTTTAAAATAATGGGTCGTCGAAGTTAAAATTAAAATTTTGTTCTTTTGGGTGGTAAAGGGTCAAGAGCTATTCACGGGCGTTCTTCATCACGTATATAAAGTATGTTGTCATACGTTATTAAATTATTCTGGTTATATATGTTTAGCTCGGAAGACGTCAAGTACGATCACAATGAAAGATCTGACTCAGATAGTTAAAACAAACCGAATCAAAAGGTTGTTAGAAACTGAAATGAGTAAAAGTAATGATGATGATGATGATGGTGATGACGACGATGAGTATTATGAAGATAAATTACCGCTGGATACAGTGGACGCACTGCAAGAGTTCGACGAACAATTGAAAAATGAATTAGATGCTCGACGCAGATTTGTATGTATTGTAATGTTATATATATTTACTATTATATAATACTTATAGTTAAATTGATATTCAAATTAAAATATTTTCACAGAAAAAGATGGTTAGGAACATCGACGGGCCGAACATTACGTCACACGTAAATCAAATTTTACGAAGGTTACTGACAGATAATCTAGCTGTCCAGTATTCTTATTCAGGACAATGTCGTGGGAAGAACAAGGAGCACAAGACTTTGCCGTTCAAAACGACCAAAATCTATCATCTTTTAAGAGGTAAGTTTGTTGTTGAAACGCTATTTAATTATGTAAACTATTCTTTAAATTATGTAAACATTAACAAATGAAATATTTTTTACAGCTGTAATAGCCTCCTACAAATTTTCGTATACAGAAGGGGACTTCAACATTATACTTAAGCGATTTTTTAACACTGCTAAAAGCAGGTTACAAAAAAGTATTCTTTACGAACAAGAGCAGGAAGACTAATATAATCTAATACCAAAAATCGTAAATTATTTCTTTAGTTTATTTAAAGGTAGTTTAATCCAAAATCCGAGGAAGCAGGCAACTGCTAGTGCTCCAGTGATTATATGCCTACTAGCAATTTTGATATCCGATTGGATATATGCGAACAGTATTTTGTATTATTATTATTTACATTTCTGCGACTGGATACGCAACTGCTACTGACGCAGCTAAGTTTTGTAAACTATATGCCTTATAAGGCCAACAGTTATTTAATTTTGTAAGGCCGGAAGGTAATTAAAGTACTATAATTAACGCATAAGCTTTTAACTAATTATTTTATAGCCATGCCACTCGAAAGGAATCCTTTTTTATAGCTCATATGAACTGATTAGAGTGCAGGATTTTTAAATGAATTCTTTTTACTTGCATTAATACATTCAAACACAGAAGAGGTTTCGTAATAAAGCTGTCGAAATATAAATTACTGATCAGCAGAATTCTTTTTGACAGCATTTATTAATAATGCACAGAGAACGGGTTTTGTAAAAGAACTCTATTTGACAGCATATGGTACTCTGAAGCAGAGTACGGGATTAGTAAATGACTTCTTTTTGATAGCATTTATAAATGATGCGCAGAGTACGGGTTTTGTAAAAGAACTCTATTTGACAACACATGGTACTCTAAAGCAGAGTACGGGATTAGTAAAAGACTTCTTTTTGATAGCATTTATTAATGATGCACAGAGTACGGGTTTTGTAAAAGAACTCTATTTGACAACGCACGGTACTCTAAAGCAGAGTACGGGATTAGTAAAAGACTTCTTTTTGATAGCATTTATTAATGACGCACAGAGTACGGAAACCTAAAAAGAATTCTTTTTGATAGCAAATATTACACATAAAGAGAGAACAGGTTTTGTAAAAGAACTCTTTTATTGCATTTTTTCATCTTCAATAGTCTTAATTTAAAATTACACACTCATTTAGATTATGTAAAATATTTTATTAAGAATTCTTTTAACACTCTTTATAAACTCTATAAAGCGGACATTCGCGTAATCTTATAAAATTAGTCTAGAACTCTTTTTAAATTTTTTCGAAAAATTGTAATTAAAAAAGAATTCTATTAGAATTCTTATAGAACCCTCACTGCTTATTGGGTGTATATATATTGTGACGGTCAGCCGTCAGCCCCAGCTCGCCTGGACACCACCGGAGCCGTGCTAATGGAAAAAGCATACTCTAAGACCCGGTGGTGTTTTCAGGAAAGCAGAGCAGAGATGAGAGCAAGAGAGAGAGAGAAGACACGGCCGGAGTAACAGAGCAGAGCAGCGCCTCGAACAGCTGAGCAGAAGCCACGCTCAGCGCGAAGCATGCGCGGCGCCGCACGAGACAGAGAGAGAGAGAAGTACCACGCGCGCCACAGCGAGAGAGCGGCAGAGAGAGGGAAGCCGCGCGAGAGCGAGAGAGAAAGAAGATAGCGGCGACGGCTGAGAGCGCAGCACAGCAAGCGAAGCCACGAGGCGTACGCGCGCGAGCGACCGCCGCCATGTTGGCGAGCACGGTAGAGAGAATGAGAGCGAGCGAGAAAGAGAAAGACAAAGACGGAGAATATGTGATGTGAGCAGAGAGAGTGGAGGCACCCGACGAGCCTCGAACGTTATTGGCGACGGGTGGAGGGCTGCGGCTCGATCCACAGCGGTACGCGAGCGAAATATTGTAAGAGAAATATTGTAAGAGAAGTATCAGGCGGAAAATGTATGATTGAATGCGCTACAGCCAGACAGAAAAAAATTAACGAATTCGAATTTCGCGCGCAAAGAGATTTATTAGTAAGAGGGCGCTAGGACAGAAATGTACTATATCAGGCTATCACGTGATATCGCGTGAGTAAGAAAGGACAGCCAGTAAATACATGCGCGAGAAAGAGACAGAGAGAGACGCCGCGGTCGCAACGGCCGCGCAACAGGTAGAACGAGCAGTATCCAGTGAGCAGCAGGCAAATTCGGACGCACTCCAGGACAACACATTTCCCTCCGCATTTTTTTTTTATATTCAACCTCCAGCATTTTCTACACTGTTGAGGTTCGCTCGCGAAGTAATTCTGCGCCGCGCGATTTACAGAGAACGAGATATCATCAGGACGAGAGGACGAGCAGTCATAGCAGTTTACAGCCAGGTAGACACTTAGTATTTCAAAGTGCGCGTCCCCGCGTCGGCCGGACTTACCGCCAGAGCGTGCCTCCCGCACGCGAGCCCTTTCACGTTATTTAATTATTATTCAATAAATGCCAGGCCGTCCATTTTAAGACTGTGCGTGTTTATTTAGCAAGCCCCCGCCTATCCTTCTTCCCAAAAATTCGCGGCCGCGAGATATAAGTCTGTGCACCGCTGAGCAGCCGGCAAAGCGGTTGGTGAACCGGGCGTCCAACAAATTAATTAAATACGGTTCATCCGGCAGCCCGATAAAAGGGCGCGATCACGTTGTGGAGCTCTCAACGGCCTCCCCGAGAGAGCAATAAAAACCACAACGTCACAATATATATATGGGTGATTCTCTGTGAGATCGACCGGCCGAAAAATTTATAGATATAACTCTGGGAATTTGTTCTGGAGGTTGCCTCTGATTACTCTGAATTTTTTCAGATTTTTTGCATTGATTATCTTAAAGTTACAGGGGGTCAAAGTTGGTAAAAACAATTTTTTTTCATTTTTTGCTGATTTTCAAAAATTCGTATTGGGACTTATAACATTTATTTCTTGAAATTTTCTCAATTTTTCAAAAAAAATACTTTTAAAATCATATCTGTATGTTATAACCATCCTACCAATGATTTAATGTTTAAAATCAAGTTTTGAAAAGGTTCACTCGCTGGGATCGAAACCCAAAATATCTGAAAAAGTACCTTAAAAAAATACAAAACTATGTGCCAAAGCCCAGAATTTCTGAATTTTTTTTACTAGTCCATTCCTGTTTATACAAATTATATACGCCAAAATAGCTGAAAATCAACGAAAGTCCCTTGTGGCGTCTATTATTATAATAGACGTATAGACTCAATTCATCATAAACATTTGTTTAGACTAAATTCATTTATAATTTAAGAAATTACCTAACTTAAAATGACATTAAAATGTTATATTATTTAATCAAAATAGCTGAAAACGATCAAAATCCCTTTGGCATCTATTATTATAATAGGCGTATGGACTCAATTAATCATAAACATTTGTTTAGGCTAAATTCTCTTATAATTCAAGAAATAATAAGTTCTCTTATAATTTCTTAAATTATAAGAGAATTTAGCCTAAACAAATGTTTATGATGAATTGAGTCCATACGCCTATTATAATAATAGATGCCAAAGAGATTTTGTTATATAATTATAATTCAAGAAATAATAAATTCTCTTATAATTTCTTGAATTATAAGAGAATGTTTCTTATGAGCAAATATGCACGTATAATTAATTTTTGGGAGTAGAGTCTTTATTCATTGCTAAAAATAAAATTATCACTTGTCAAAATTAAAAAATTGCATATCCCATCTGAAAAAATATATTTAAATACTAAAACAATCTAAGATAAAGTCTTCTTTACATTTTTCTTAATTTCGCTTCGTATATATAATTAATGTAATTAATAATTTTAAAATTGTTTGGTAGATTCGCATTTTGGCTCGAAAAGTATGCAGGCAGAAGAGGTATAGTTATATCTTGAAAAACTATTGAATTAAAAACTATTAAAAATTTTCATAAGAAAAAAAGTGGCTTGGAATTCATCAAAGAATAAGAAAGAAAAGATAAATAAAAATGGTACTTTGAAAAATTCTTAGGCAGTTTTATTCTTATGAAATTTTTATTCTTGTCTAATTTTATTCTTGTCTATCTACTAAATTTATATTTGTTTTAGGCAGAGTTCGGATGTGCATATGCGGCGGCTGCAACTATTGAATCTGGAGGATGATGCTGCTGCAGATCATCATCCTCAGCAAAGCAATGTTCCGCTGCAGGGTCCGCAACTGCCGCCGCAGCAGAATCCGCAACTGCCGCCGCAGCAGCATCCGCGACTGCCGCCGCAGCAGAATCCGCGACTGCCGCCGCAGCAAATATTCAATCTAGAGAATGATGATCCACAGCATCTGGAAGATGATAATGCTGCGAATCATCATCCTCAGGAAAATCATATTCCGCTGCAGGGTCCGCAACTGCCGCCGCAGCAGAATCCGCAACTGCCGCCGCAGCAGGATCCACAGCAGCAGCAGTTGTTCTGGATGCCCCAGCAGCAATTATTCAATCCGGAGAATGATGATCCACAGGATCTGGAGGATGGTGATGCCGCGAATCATCATCCTCAGCAAAATAATATTCTGCTGCTGGGCCCACAACAGCCGCCGCAGCAGGATCCGCAACTGCCGCCGCAGCAGCATCCACTACTGCTCTGGCTGCACCACCAGCACTACCAGCAGCAGCAGCTCCAGCTGCTCCAGCAGCACTACCAGCAGCAGCAGCTCCAGCTGCTCCAGCAGCAGCATTACCAGCAGCAGCAACTGGTGTACTGGCAGCAGCAGCAACAGCACCAGCAGTGGCCCTACCAGCAACAACATCAGCTGCCCTTCCATCAACAAAATTATCAGCAGCAACAACAACACCATTGGCCACACCAGCAACAACAACACCATCAGCAACAGAGTCATCAGCCAATTGTGAGTAAAAAGAATGTGGCGAGATATCTCACTAATCCCACTAATAAAATGTTATGACCGGATGTTTTGAAGCCTCTGAAGACTGTTTTTGATTGGCTCATATTGTGCGCAGGCATCAAGAGCTATATATGTTCATGTATCATGATTCATGTGTTTCCAGTGAATGTTTAACATTCTAGCCTAATAGAACATTGTTATTCACAGAATAATGCATCAAATGTACAGCAACCGGACCGAGAGAGAGCTGTACAAAACCATAATAAAAGATGGCGAGGTAAATATTTGAATCACATGATTTTTTTTCTTTAAATAATTATTATATTAATAATTTACCCCGTTTCTCTAACTTAAAAATTGACAAAAATAAAAATTAATTGTTGTTGTAAAAATTGTTAAATATTAATTTTCGAAAGTTTTTTTAACGCTTATTAAGTACATGATAGGCTATCGATTTAAGGGCGGTTGATGAATTTGAAATCTTAGCATAAATAATTTTGCAATAAGACGCCATTTTGAGATATTGAGATCGGACACCGATTTTTACATTGGCCGTACTAAATGCTATAAAACTTATCTTTGAGTGCCTATTCGATGAAAAACAAACATTTTTTGTAAAATCTGTGGAATATGAAGTTAAAAAAAAATTTTTTGTTTAACAATTTAACTATGAAAATACTGAATTTTGTAGTCGGGAATACAGATACCTTATACAAAATTTAATTCTGAACAAGTTTCATCCCTACCTTTTTTTACCTAAAATGAGTTACAACAAAGTAATTAATGAAAAACGTTTTCGAAGTTTATTTTGTAATAATAACAATGTTCCCGATCTAGTCCGAAGTCGAAAATGTAGGCTCATTTTCAGTAGGTTGCCAATAACATTTCAATCATAAAAATGAAACTGGGAGAAACTTAATGCAAAAATGCTAACTTGCCCAGACTATCTATGATTAAATAAAATTTAATAAATAATTGTTTGTATACTGTATTAAAATATGAAAAAAATTTTTTTACAGGGAGAGGAACACGCGGAGGTGTCCTAAGACACCAAACCAAGCACCATATGAAGTTGACCTCGATGCTTTATACGATGGCCAACTTCAATCCCACCTATAATCGGCAATAAAAGTGGAAAAAAAAGTAGGGTGCTTAGTTTGAGATTTTACTTCCGAACCTCGAGCCGAGCCGTTTTAGTTTTCAGGGATCCCGTGTGAATGGTAGCCACACGGAATCCCTTACTTTCCCGCTCGGCTCGGAGTCCCGAAGTAAGATCCATTATGGGCAAAAACAGTAGGGTGCTTGATTTGAGATTTTACTTCCGAACCTCGAGCCGAGCCGTTTTAGTTTTCAGCGATTCCGTGTGAATGGTAGCCACACGGAATCCCTTACTTTCCCGCTCGGCTCGGAGTCCCGAAGTAAGATTCGTTATGGGCAAAAAAAGTAGGGTGCTTAGTTTAAGATTTTACTTCCGAACCTCGAGCCGAGCCGTTTTAGTTTTCAGGTATTCCGTGTGAATGGTAGCCACACAGAATCCCTTACTTTCCCGCTCGACTCGGAGTCCCGAAGTAAGATCCATTAGCATAAAAAAAAAAAAATGACTGAATATATTATTAGCACGTGTTAAGTAGTTTTAAGTAAGTTTTTACATTTCGCTTATGTATCTAAGTTTATATGTAAGTTAATAAATCGACAACGGTTCATTTAAAAAAAAAAATTTGTTTTTGGAAAGCTTTTTATTGAGACCTTCAATTGAAGCTATTGAACACTTGAAAATATTAATTTTTCATCTCACAAATCTGTTATTCGTAAAAAATATTTTACTGTTTTTTCTAAACTGTAAAAGTTTTACCATGACTTTTTAACTTTTTAAATGATTAAAACGAATTTGAAAAAAATGACATAAACTTGTTTGAAAACATACGAAAAAATTTTTATTAAAATAGTGTTTTGCTTATTATAAAAAAGAATCATGATATAAAGTATCTCAGGGAATTTTGGTGAAATTTTTGAACCACTTCTTGCAACAAAATGGCCGTCAAATCGAAAAAAAAATACAAAAAATAGAACTCATTCTTTTCTTCGAAACTGCTGAGTTTAGAGAAGAAGTTTATTGAACAAAAATGTCTTAGAATTAATTATATAATACCATCAAATTTTATTTTAGAATTTTTTGAGAAAATTTTTGAGTTTTTGGAAAACTTGGAAAATACAATTTTCCAAAATCATCTCTGAAAATTATGAAAAAATATGAGGGGGTTCTATGATCAATTCTAAAGCATTTCTGTTGTGTAAACTTTTTCTTTAAAGTCAACAGTTTTCGAGAAAATTTAAACTGTTAACCTCGTAATTCGAAAAGTAAAAGGATAAAGGCATTTGTTTTTTTAATTTAACGCCTTTTAATACTGTACAATAGATAAATGAAAGTAAAATCTGCGTACCGAGAGGCTTGAAAATTTAGATTTTTTTTCATTCTCATAACGATTGAGCAGTTACGTTCGATTTATCTCCCGAAATATTTATTTTTTACTCTGCTGACCTCTTGATTCGAAGAGTAAAAGGGTTAATGCATTTATGTTTTTAAATTCACCCCTTTCAATACTGTATAATCGTTAAAGTTACATAAAATCTGCGTACCGAGAAGCTTAAAAATTTAGATTTTTTTCATTCACGAAACTATTGAGCATTTACGTTTGATTAATCGCTCGAAATTTATATTTTTACTCTGCTGACTTCGTAATCCAAAGAGTAAAAGGGTGAAAGCATTTGTGTTTTAAATTTTACGCTATTTAATACTGTACAACAGATAGATATAAATAAAATCTGCGTACCGAGAAACTTGAAAATTTAGATTTTTTTTCATTCAGGTAACGATTGAGCATTTACGTTCGATTTATCTCAACTCTCTCGTAAGGTTAAAGCATTAACGTTATAGAGATTCGGAGGAAAAAGATTTTTATAATTTTTAGGTGAAATTTCAGTGAAGTGGAGTGAATTTAACTCCATCTTAAACCAACATTTTTTGATTCATGTTATGATTTCAAAAGTTTGGTATTTCAAACTTTTTTCAGATCAAACATGTAATTAAAAATGTGGACAGCAAGATATCTTAAGATTGTATGTAAAGTTTGTGAAAAATTTATTAATTTAAATTAAACGCAGTATCACTTTCATTAATAACTATTATTCGGTTGTTACTGTCATCAAAAGTAAGTCAAGGATTTATTCTGGTATAAAAACATGAAGCCATGTCTCAATTATCCATAAAAGTGCAAAGTGCTAACTTACTTTTGATGAAAGTTACAAGCGAATAACAGTTTTTGATAAAAGTGCTCCTGCGTTGACTTATATTTCATTTGCAATTGAAATGTAAGTCAACGGAGGACCACTTCTACCAAAAATTATCATTCGCTTGTTACTTTGGTACAAAAGTGATCCTGCGTTGACTTACATTTCATTTGCAATTGAAATATAGGTCAACGCAGGATCCCTTTTGTACCAAAGTAACAAGCGAATGATAGTTCTTGATTAAAGTGGTTCTCCGTTGACTCCAATTTTAATTCCAAATGTAAAAATGCGTTGTTTTAAGTCTAATTGTATGTTGATGCAATAATTTACTTGTACCTAAATTGTTTCAGCTCTGTGAATATTAACCGGTGACATCCTGTCTATCAAATTGTCAAGCGACTACTACTGTTCTTTATTCGAATGCCAAGAAATGACATATTTGTCAAAGAATCAAGCCATCGACATAATATTTTTTAACTTTTAACAAATTTATAAAGGTATTTTGTCTATGGTTTGATTCTTTGATATGGAATATGTTATTGCTTGGCATTCCAATCAAGAACAAGTACATAATTGACACTTTGATAGTCTGGAAGTCATCCGTTGATATTCGCACAACTGAAATAGCCTGCGTACAAGCAAATCACTGCACCAAGATACATAATTAGGTATAAAACTGAGTACTTTTTTATTCACAATCAAAATATAAGTCAATGCTGGATTATTTTTATCCAGAACTATTATTTGCTTGTTAATTTTATCCAAAATAAGTTAGCGCTCAACACTTTTCTTGATAACTTAAACATTGCTTAATGCTTTCAAATGAGAACAAGTCATCGAGGACTATTATTATTAAAAAATTATTCCTTTATATTTGCTAAGCCTGCACTTGACTATAACCTGCTATAACCTTTGAAAGTTTCAAGAAGGCTTTTATAACTTTAAGGTTATGTGCTACTTGCTACTTAAAATTTATTAAAAATTTTTTAAAATGAATCTGCTGATAAGTTATTTTAATTGCCAAAGAAAAGCAATTTTGTAACTGATTGCAGCATTTCATATTACAAGTTAAGCTAGCAAGCAGCTTTGACAGCAGCAGACAGTTACACCGATACGGCCGCGCTGTCTATGTAGTAGTCGGTCATTTCACACCGACACGGCGGCGCGCGCTAGTAGTGGTCGGTCATCTCACACGGACACGGCGGCGCGCGTTAGTAGTAGAGCATTATTTTTTCGAGGTTGGTACGTCGGTTTCGGTCATTTTCGCCCACCGACACGGCGGCGCGCGCTAGTAGTGGTCGGTCATCTCACACGGACACGGCGGCGCGCGTTAGTAGTAGAGCATTATTTTTTCGAGGTTGGTACGTCAGTTTCGGTCATTTTCGCCATATTGAAATAGTTCTAGCTACAGCGCTGCTCTTGCGCTTCTATTTATTCGTAATACCTGTAGGTACACTTACGCACACACACACATACACACACGTAATTAGTCAAGGAAAGTTTTTTCCCACACATAAACACCTGCATTTTTCACCACTGAGCAATAAAGCTACAGTTTTGGTTTAGGAGACCATGCGTTCCATTGCATATTGCTCCTACACAATTCCTCTCTGATCGAAAATACCTACGAGAGTATTTCTCAAAAATGGAGATCACTGCGATAGTATTCAACCTTGATGGAAAATACATGCCAGAGCGTTGCATGATGATGGAGAATACTCCGACGGTATTCCTCCTTGATGCAAAACCCAACCCTCCGTGAGAATTTTGATTGATAACGGACAATCCCTCCGAAAGTATTTTTCGATAATGGAGAATGCCTCCGAGAGTACTCCACGATAGTGGAGAAATCCTCTGAGAGTGTTTCTCGTTAATGGAGAATCCCTTCGAGAGCATTTGTCGATGATGAAGATACCCTCCCAGAATAATTTTCGATAATGGAGCATTCCTTCGATTTTATGTCTAGATAATGGAGAATTCCTCTCTGAGTAATTCTTTATAATGGAGATAACTGCCATAGTATTCCACCTTGATGGAAAATACATACGAGACCGTTCACGACGATGGAGAATCACTCCGACCGTATATAAAGAAATACTCTCGGAGGGATAATCCATGAAAGATAAATACTCTCGGACGGTTTCTCCAACGTCGAGAAATGCTCCCGAAGGAATTCTCCATTATCGAGAAACACTCTGCGAAGATTTCCGCACTATCGAAAAGTACTCTCGGAAGCATTCTCCATTATCGAAATATACTTTCGGAGGGATTCGGCTTCGCCGAGAAATACTCTCGGAGGGATTCTTTGTTATAAAGAAATAACCTCCAAAGAATTCCCCATTATCGAGAGATACTGCCGGAGTCATTTTCTGTTATCAACATCTACTCTAAGAAGGATTATCTGTTATGAATCAAAATTCGGTCCAATGGATTTTTGATCACGGAGGAATGCTCTCCGAGTAATTCTCTATCCTCGTGAAATGCTCGCTTATGTGTTTTCCATCAAGGAGGGATCCTAATGCAGTGATACATCATTATAGAGAAATACTCTCGGTGAGATAATCCATGAAAGATAAATACTCCCGGAGGGTTTCTACATATTCAAGAAATACTCTCAGAGCAATTTTCCACTATCGAGAAGTACTCTCGGAGGCATTCTCCATTATCGAAAAATACTTTTGGAGGGATTCTGCTTGGTCGAGAAATACTCTGAGAGTGGGGTTTTGCATCAAGTAGGAATACCGTCGGAGTGATTCTCCATCTTTGTAGAGGAGCTAGTATGAATTTTCCATCAAGAAGAAATTCTTTAGGAGTGATTCTCCTTTATTTTTCGACAATGGAGAATTCCTCCGAGAGTATTTCTCGACGATGTAGAAACCCTCCAAGAGTATTTGACATTCGTGGAGTATCACTCAGAGAGTATTTTTCTCTAATGATGTATCACTGCATTGGCATTCCTCCTTGAGCGAAAACACCTAAGCGAGTATTTCTCGATAACAAAGAATCCCTGCCAGAAAATTTCTTGAAAGTGGAGTAACCCTTCGAGAGTATTTCTCGATAATGCGCCTTCCAGAGTATTTTTCCATAACGAAGAATCCCTCCATAAATGCGTCCCACCATATTCTACGGACTATTAACTATGAAAAAAGTCAATAAAAAAATTCATATTTTCATAATTCTAACCCTGTCATAAGTCATTAAGAACTTTTTAGTAAAAGAATTATTTCACTTTTACGCATACTTAATATACAGTTTGAATACAATAATTTAATTTATATTATGGATCACAATATCATTATTATGTAACACTGGGTCTGTTGATCCCTCTTAATCCATCTCATGAAGCTAGCAGTAAATGGAGCATCTTGAAGTTGGCAGCACATAAGAATTCTCGAGTATTACAAATATTTCGCATCTTTTATTTCATTTTGCAGAGCAGAAATTTAACAAGCACACGTACCGCATGCATTGATAATTATGAGATTGCAATTAATTTTAAATATTATTAATATTTGAATAATGGAAATTTTTATATAAGAAAAGAAATTTAATCATCCCATCGAATCAAAAAAATTCTTTATTCGGAAATATTGTAGGTCAACTACATAATAAAATTTTATTTAAAATAGCTGTTTGACGAATAGTTACCGATAGTATATTATAAAATAAAAAATTCAAAAATAAAATTACAAAATTGTAAAAGAACGCAAAAATTTTTTGAGAACACAGTAGATAAAAATTAACCAATATAATTTAAAATTTCAGCACCGTTTGGGTAAAAAATTTTACTTTTCCGCCTTTCTATGAAAACATAAAAGTTCTCACACGAATGTACGGGTGCCACTCCATAGAATAAGTCATTTTCCTTCAGAATAATGATAATCAGAGTAAAAATAACAAGGAGATAGAGAGAGAGAGAGAGAGAGAGAGAGAAACGTGCGCGCTCTTTTCTCTCGAATCCGTGTCTACGCACGTGTATGTGTGTCGTCGTCGTCTTCGTGATCGTCGTCGTCGCCGTTGTCGTAGGCTCGCAGCTGCAGTATGGCTGTATGAAAGAGAATCACGACGAACGCAGCTCTGGATCAACATTGCTATTTTTAAAAGAAACATGGAATGTCACGGCCTATTTTTTTGATTCCTCGATACTTCCTGTCGGCCTGATTTTGTTACTTAGCAGGTTTGTATTTCTGCTACATTAGAAACGACAACTTTTCACGTATCGACTTTTGCATCTATGAAATTTTTTTGCTTCCTTCTAGATTACCTTATCATGGAATCAGGATGGCATAACTCACTTTTATAAACAGTATAAAAAGTAGACTGTAAAAATACCGAATGTTTAGTTTAAAATCGTTCATAAATTCATAATGGAATTAGGCGTTATTTCACTTCGTTACTGATAACTAAACAACTTTCTTCAAATTGTTTGTTTTCTGTACAAAGGCCTTTACTCTCACTTTGCTCACTTTGAATATTAAGCTCCTTTTTCATGATACTTTTCGAGACATATCCGTTTAAATTTTGAATCACTACACATGTAAAGATGATCAGATAAATTTAAACTATATCACATAGTGCTATATATTATATGCTTTTAAAAAGTGTTAAACGTGTCAAGTTAAACGTGTCAAGCTTAAGTACATCGCAGCCGTAATAAACTTAAAATGTTAAATTTATGTAAATACTCTAAATTTATGTACATTTAGGTATAAATTTCATCTCTCTATAAGCCTTCTGTAATGTTGTTATAATCGTATTTTACAATAGCAAATTACATTGTTTATGTAAAGCATAATTTGCAAGATGTTAACCAACAAAAGTTTTCAACTGCACCAACCATTAGTCCAAATGAAACGTATATTTAATTAAATTCATATCTAATTGTAAAATAGTATTTAAAGTATTTTACATTTTATGCTAATCGTTATTATCGAAATGAAAAAAAAACATTTGGAACAAGAGATACAGATTCTTAATCATAAAATTAAATTAAATAGTTATCTATTATTCTACAAACTTAATTTTTAATAAGTTTTTTAAATTTTCTATTTACGTTTCTGATTATGTATTATCAAAATTATTTGCAAATAATTCAGCAGAAGACTCTGGCAAAAAAGGTAATAATTATTTTTTGTTAACCTTAACCTCATTTTTTCATTATTTTTTACAATTTTAAATATTGCAAAACAATCATTTCATTTTAGTAATCTTTTGTCTCTATTTTTCATAAATTATTCGATATTCATGAATTATTTGTTTCAAATAATTTATTTTACTGGAATATTCAAATAGAGTAGCGATGAGCGAATGTGGCGAATATATTTATATTATCCGTTTCATGACGGTCACAAGGGATAATATATAGATATAGCTTAGCTCTCGGAGGGATGCCACTTCTGGCATCGTTGCAATGTGGTCGACTTACACGGCATAGGTCGAGAAGAACTCTGGGTCGAGAAAGCCTCCGAGAGCATTTCTCGTTGATCGAGAAGGCTACTCGGTCTAAAATGTCTCCGAGAGCATTTCTCGATGGTCGACAAGCCCTCTGGGTCAAGTCGCCATCCGAGAGTAGTTCTCGACGGTCGAGAAGGCCTCTGGGTCGACAAACCCGTCGAGAGCATTTCTCGTTGATCGAGAAGTCCACTCGGTCTAAAAAGTCTCCGAGAGCATTTCTCGATAGTCGAAAAGGCCTCTGGGTCATCAAACCCTCCGTGAGCATTTCTCAACAGTTGAGAAGAGCTTTGCGTCTAAAAAACCTCCAAAAGCATTTCTGGACGGTCGAGATGGTGTTTGCGTCTGAAAAGGCTCCAAGAGTATTTCTCGACGGTCGAGAAAACCTTTGGGTCGAGAAAGCCTTCGAGAGCATTTCTCGTTGATCGAGAAGGCCACTCGGTCTAAAAAGTCTTCGAGAGCATTTCTCGATGGTCGAAAAGGCCTCTGGGTCAAGTCGCCATCTGAAATTAGTTCTCGACGGTCGAGAAGGCCTCTGGGTCGAGAAATCTTCCGAGAGCATTTCTCGATGACCGGGAGCTGCAGTGCGCGGTATCGGGAGAAAAAGGGAGGACCAATTGCAGCGATGACTTATAACGCGCCGATAAGATAGCTACCAATTTTTTACACTCATTCTTTCTCTATCGTCGCGACAGCCAGTACTTTTCTACCGTATTCGACTCGTCGTGTGTCCTTATTTTTTGAGGCTGTTAATTCCGTTATGATTTAATCTCTCCAGTATCTTATTGCCTATATCTTTGAGGCCAATAAACTTAATCATGCCGACGAATCAAAAAAATTCCGTATTTGGAAATACTGTAGGTAAACTATAGAATAAAATTTTATTTAAAATAGCTGTGTGACGAATAGTTACCAATAAGAATCGGAATTTGGGAAATATGGGTGGCATTTTCCTCCACATATGCTACGCACTATGGGGGAGTATTTCTCGGGAACGGAGATTCCGTCCCAGCTTATTTCTTGAAAATAGAGAAATCCTCCTGGTCTATTTCATGATAACGGATAGTCGCCCGATGTTATTTCTTGAAAAGAGAGCACCTCTCCGATAGCAATTCGTAATAAGAAGATCCGAAAAACCCTCCCGGAGTATTTTTTAATAATGGCGAATTACTCCTAGAGAATTTCTTGAAAGTGGAATAATCTTTTAGAGTCCTTCTGGAGAACGGAGAATCCGTCTCTAATTATTTCTCTAAAAGAGAGACCCCCTCCTGGAGTAATTTTTGACAACAAAGAATCCATCCGATAGGATTTTTTAAAAAAGAACCGACCAAGAGTATTTCTTCTTGATGAGAATTCCTTCGAGAGTATATCACGACGATGAAGAATCCTTCATCAAGTATTTCTCGAATATGGGGAATTACAGTAATAGAAGTTCTCCATGATATTAAATCCCTCCAAAAACATCTCATAGTAATGGAGAATCTCTCCGAGAACATTTGCCGACAATGGAGAATCCATCTGAAAGTAATTCTTGATAATGTTAAAATTCTCCGAATGTATTTCTCGATAATTGAGAATTCCTCTGAGAACATTTCTCCATAATGGGAAATCACAGCTATAGAATTTCCTTTGGATAAATGATCACTACGAGAGCATTGCACGGCGATGGAGAATTCTTCTGGGAGCATTTCTCGACGATGGAGATTAACTCTGAGTGTATGTGTCCATAATAGAGAATCCCTCAGAGTGTTACTCGATGATTGACGAACTTTGTTATCACTCTCAAATCAGTACATACTTTTTCTACGGAACGTATGGCCTGCACGCGCTGAGCCGCCCTGATCACACTTTACCCCCACAAATTTTTTCACCATAATTTTTGGTGCAAAAGTTTTTATATCCATATTTTTCCATCAGTATCTCACGTTTCCACCCACGGAAAGCCACCCCTTCTATCATAATTTGTTACTGAAGTTTTAAGAACTTTAATCGATCGCCTATCCACCCATTCCACCCGATCCTCTCTCTCTCTCTCTCTCTCTCTCTCTCTCTCTCTCTCTCTCTCTCCCTCTCTCTCCTTTTTAATATTTTTAATCGCTATTTTTACTCTCATTATCATTATTATGTAGGAAAATGGCTTATCCTACGGATTGGCACCCGTAAATTCGTGTGAGAATTTTTTTTTGTTTTCATAGAACGTCGGAAAAATAAAATTTTTTACCCAAACTCTGCTGAAATTTTAACTTATATTGCTTTATTTTTATACACTGTGTTCTCAAAAAATCTTTGCGTGCTTTTACAGTTTTGTAATTTTATTTTTCAATTTTATATTTTATTATATACTTATCGGTAACTATTCGGCAAACAGCTATTTTAAATAAATGTATTCTAAAATTAATTTTACTCGAGTAGAGCGATAGAGTCATTTTATTCTATGTACTATACTTTCGAGTGATAGAGTCGCATACCATCTAAACTTTGACACTGGCTCTTATAAGTGTCCGCTAGGTGGCGACCTGCCTTTTTCTCTATGCTAGAGTTCTCTCTTGCAAGAGAAAAACGCAGGCCAAGACAACATAAATGCCGCTTCTCTTCGAAGTGGCGGGCGTCTAAGGAAGCTGTCAAAGCCTTACTGAGGAGTCCACCCTGACAGCTGGGACGAAACGCCAACAGATAGAAATTTATATTTCTCTCTTTTATATTTTTTTGAGGCCTGCCTGCATACAGATCTCCAGTGTGAGAATATGCAGTGCAGAGCCTGTATTCTAAAATCAATTTTACTCGAGTAGAGCGATAGAGTCATTTTATTCTATGTACTATACTTTCGAGTGATAGAGTCGCATACCATCTTAACTTTGACACTGGCTCTTATAAGTGTCCGCTAGGTGGCGACCTGCCTTTTCCTCTATGCTAGAGTTCTCTCTTGCAAGAGAAAAACGCAGGCCGAGACCACATAAATACTGCTTCTCTTCGAAGTGGCGGGCGTCTAAGGAAGCTGTCAGAGCCTTTCTGAGGAGTCCACTCTGACAGCTGGGACGAAACGCCAACAGAGAGAAATTTACATTTCTCTCTTTTATATTTTTTTGAGGCCTGCCTGCATACAGATCTCCAGTGTGAGAATATGCAGTGCAGAGCCTGTATTCTAAAATCAATTTTACTCGAGTAGAGCGATAGAGTCATTTTATTCTATGTATTTTAAATAAAATTTTATTATGTAGTTGACCTACAATATTTCCGAATAAAGAATTTTTTTGATTGGATGAGATGATTAAATTAATTTTCTTATATAAAAATTTCCTTTATTCAAATATTAATAATATTCAGAATTAATTGCAATCTCATAACTATCAATGCATGCGGTACGTGTGCTTGTTCAACTTCTGCTCTGTAAAATGAAATAAAAAGTGCGAAATATTATTAGAATACTCGAGAATTCTTATGTGCTGCCAACTTCAAGATGCTCCATTTACTGCTAGCTTCATGAGATAGATTAAGAAGGATCAACATACCCGGCTTTATATAATAATAATATTGTGATTCATAATGTAAATTAAATTATTGTATTCAAACTACATATTAAGTATGCGTAAAAGTGAAATAATTATGTTACTAAAAAGTTCTTAATCACTTATGACAGGGTTAGAATTATGAAATTATCAATTTTTTCTATTGACCTTTTTCATAAATAATAGTCTGTAGAATATGGAGGAACGCATTTGTGGAGGGATTCTTCGTTATCGAAAAATACTCTGGGAGGCGCATTATCGAGAAATACTCTCGAAGGGTTTCTCTTTGTTTCAAGAAGATTCTTTGTTATCGAAATATACTCGCTTAGGTGTTTTCGTTCAAGGAAGAATGATAATGCAGTGATACGTCATTATAAAAAAATACTCTCTGAGTGTTACTCTACGAAAGATAAATACTCTTGGAGGGTTTCTACATCGTCGAGAAATACTCCCGGAGGAATTCTCCATTGTCGAAAAATGATGGAGAATCACTCCTAATGAATTTCTCCTTGAAGGAAAATTCATACGAGATCCTTCACGAAGATGGAGAATCACTCAGACGGTATTCCTACTTGATGCAAAACCTCACTCTGAGAGAATTTCGACTGATAATGGAGAATTCCTGTGGGAGTATTTCTCGACCAAGCAGAATCCCTCCAAAAGTATTTTTCCGTAATGGAGAATGCCTCCGAGAGTATTTCTCGACGTTGGAGAAACCCTCCGAGAGTATTTGTCTTTAATAGATTATCCCTCCGAGAGTATTTCTTTATATTCGGTCGGAGTGATTTTCCATCGTCGTGAACGATCTCGTATGTATTTTCCATCAAGGTGGAATACTATCGCAGTTATCTCCATTATAAAGAATTACTCAGAGAGGAATTCTCCATTATCTAGACATAAAATCGAAGGAATGCTCCATTATCGAAAAATATTCTGGGAGGGTATCTTCATCATCGACAAATGCTCTCGAAGGGATTCTCCATTAACGAGAAACACTCTCAGAGGATTTCTCCACTATCGAGGAGTACTCTCGGAGGCATTCTCCATTATCGAAAAATACTTTCGGAGGGATTGTCCGTTATCAATCAAAATTCTCACGAAGGGTTGGGTTTTGCATCAAGGAGGAATACCGTCGGAGTATTCTCCATCATCATGCAACGCTCTGGCATGTATTTTCCATCAAGGCTGAATACTATCGCAGTGTTCTCGATTTTTGAGAAATACTCTCGTAGGTATTTTCGATCAAGGAGGAATTCTGTAGGAGCGATATGCAATGGAACGCATGGTCTCCTAAACCAAAACTGTAGCTTTATTGCTCAGTGGTGAAAAATACAGGTGTGTGTATGTGTGGAAAAAGACTCCTTGACTAAATACGTGTGTGTATGTGAGGGTGCGCGTAAGTGTTGTTCGTGTACCTGCAGGTATTACAAATGAATAGAAGCGCAAGAGACATGCTTTTTAATGGCAGCCGGAACAGAGCGAGCCGTCGTTCTAACCACTTGATTCTCCTTTTATCTCTTCTGATTGGCCGGTACCAATGCGCGCGTGATTCAAAACACGCGAACAATATTGCATAGTGATTTCTCGCCACTGCTCACAGAATTACTCTTCAAAACACATTAATTATGTAGGGTTATGCAAATACACAGTAACCTGTTGCATTGGACTTAGCGAGCAGCCACCTGAAGTTGCGCGCTCGGCCGCTCCAACCTCTACTGAAAAATGTCGCCTTTAATCGTTATTTTCTCAAAATCGGCGCATTTGCGCCACTCGGGCCCATGAAGACTTATGTTCAGGAATTTCAGACCTACAATTTGGTTACAGTTTCATACAAATTCACTGGGACCCACGCTCCCATATGATTTCTCCGGGGTCCTTTAAAAAATTAATGTACATATATGCTTGTGTATTATTGCAATAATAATTACTTTTTCGACACCGTCTGTACAGCAAATAGTTATTTTTGGATCATTATTATTCAAAAAAGAAATATCTAACGCGTAGTATGAGTTTTAGGAGCTTTTAATGCGATTTGAATAATATAGATTATAATAAACTTAGAGATCCACGCGAACGTTATAAACCAGCAGAAACCGACAGTAAACTATAATACTTCATAGCTTCGTTATAGGGATCTCTATATCCCCATAACTTGGTGCCAACCAACTTTCGTACTATAACTATGTCTAACACTCTAACCTACTGTTGGTTTAATTTTGAGAGTAGAAAGGACAACCAGCTTCCAGAATGTAGATGAGCGTGACTTTTTTAGCGAAGTATACCTTGTGCTATTTAAAAGAAAAAAAGAACATATAAGTTATTAAGCCCATCATTCAAAAAGATAGTATGAACAATTTTAAGTTGACACCATTGACTAGTTTTGAATATTATAATTTTGAAACCTTTAAATGTTGATATTTTAAATCTAGTCGATGGTATGAATTTAATATTTATCATAGTGTCCTTTGGACTGATGGGCTTCACAACTCATTAGCTATTTTTATCTTCTCGATAGTAAAACGTACAGTTCCCTTGAAAAGAAGGCAAACAGATCCATGATCTGGAAGCTGGTTGTACTTCTTTCTCTCTGGCAATTGAACAGAACTAATTTTTTATTTAATAAATTAATCACAGGGATTCCATAACAACTTTCATATTTATTGGTTGCACCTACTTTGACTTTTTAAATTTTGAAAGCTTTAATCTTTAATTATTTTAAGCACCTAATCTTAATAATTGTGTAATTTTATAACACGTAACCATAATAAATGTTGATAAAATTTCATTGCACAGTATAAAATTTGTTAAAGTTCATATGTTTAGTGATCCATTATTAAATGGATGCATTCATTATTCTTGTCAGTTGAGTTCTTCCGGCATTTCTTAGAAAAAATTCTTGATTCAAAATATTTTTCCACTTCACTAATTTAATTCCGTAAGTATAATGTTTATTATTCTTGTCAACTGAGTTCTTCCGGCATATCTCATAAATAATTTATGAATACGTAACCGTAATAAATGTTACGTCAGAAACACTTTTTATTCATGAAATTTATTAGAGACTTTCTTGACTCAAAATACTTTACTAATTTCACTTCGTTACAGGAACCTTCTTTTTACTGGTCTAAACTTGATAGATATTCCAGCTATAGTCGCTATTTATAAGGATCTTTTTCGACGTACAGCTTGAAAGTCTACCTCCCAGGAGACGATAGAAAATGTTATGAATTATTCATATCCACTTAAACAACGTAGAAACTTTCTTACATGAATGTTGAATTGCATGAAGGTTCAAAATATTCTTAACACATTTTTATACTCTAGATTTTAGCCATATTTAGGCACTGCGGTTGCTCTGGATCAGAAGATACGTGTCTCAGCATTTTTATTATTTAACTCCATGAAGCCTTGCAAACTGCTATATGATTAAAAATCCTGTCATATTTTAATCTAATTTATTACCTACAGGCATCACCTTAAGTTATATTTGATTAATTAACATCTAACATTTTTTATACTCTCTTCCATCAGGAGAAGAATATATGTAATAATTAATTACACATCTTTTTTTCAAATGATAAACAAAGCTACTACGGTAAAGTCTGTTGATCATACGTAGCTTTTTCATCCCGAGTACGTCAAATCATCTGTAACAGAGAAGGAATAATATAGTTAAAAACAAAGAATTGTGTTCTTTTATTTAAAAGTTAATTTAATTAAAGATGATTAAAGTATACATATCTGATAAAGTGTGTAACGTGGCAAATTTGCCATGTTACAAGAGGTTCGGAGCAGCGGGGCAGAGCGTCTCAAGGTAGAGTGAATGATGATGAGAGCATGTGTTAATTGGCGTTTTTCTTTTGATTTACGCGAGAGACAGAGAAGTAGCAACGAGCTGCGAAGAATACGACGATGAGTTTCGAGCCCCGGAGATGACGAGGAGGAGTAAGGCGCCGAGGAGAGAAGCTGATCAAAGCCGGCGGAACAACAAGCAGTCCAGTCGTCTAGTCGCCTAGTCCGACCGTAAGGCGAGAGTTCGCAGGTGCTAGGCAGGGCGAGGTCTGTCTACGTGAGGTCAGGTGCACTAGACCCGCGCGATGACAGCTCACTCGTGGTGGTGTTTTGGGACAAAAACTACAGCGTGAACGCGTTCTCATCTAACAGGAATAATTCAAGTTAAAGGCCTGACAAGAATTATTCTGGGAGTTAGTTGAGGGTTCCGCGGCGTTCTATAGCGGCGTTAATATAGTTTTAATAATTAATTAGCGGCGATATCGTAATGTTGTATACTCTAGGCTGGCTGTCTGTTGCTTTTCGAGCATTCAAATCTCGCGGCTATCTGGCTCGAAGCGAGCAGTCTTGGCGAGTCGCGGCGCGCGATCGCGGGGCCGTCGGCCCGCGGCGCGCAGCCAATGAGAAGGCGCGTAGCTCGGCGGTATGAGAGCGGAAGAGCGTCGAGGCGAGCGCCGAGCGAGCGAGCCGGCACTCTCCTGCCCTAGCTGCTCCGGACTGGACTCATCTTCATCTGTGCTTTCCTGAGGGACTATTTTACCAGTGTTAACTTTGGATATCTTTGGAGGTCGTGGGGTTTCCTGGTTGCCTGCCTTCATCGAGGATAAGGTCAGTGGTTTGTTCTTGCCAGTTATCTCTGCGTACGGTTGTCTAGCGGTTATCTTCGGCTCTCTTAGTTAAGTGATTAGTTTCGCGAGTGTTTTATCGGTATACCTTTAGAAAGTGTCGAAGGGTATCTCGCGTTTAGGGAAAATTGTGTTGTGGATGGTCGTGCCAGAGACTCCGACGTAGATTAGGCGGACCGCGTCTCGGCTAGGTGTGTCGAGCGCGATCCTTAGTTTTACGTATGAATGTTGGTCTGTGGGACCTTGCGAGTGAGTGAATTACCTTGAGACGCGCGAGAGTAAGGTTATCTAGCGGTTTGGCTATCTATTATACGCTTGTGGTATTGTGATAGGAAATCAGTGCGAGAATATGGTTTTATCTTAATGATTCGGATGTCTTTGGCTACCTAACGTGACTCGCTTAACTATTAAGGATTATCTGGTTGCCTCGATTAGAATTTTATGTGATGCGAATAAATCTGTTAGTGTTCTAATAGCGTTATTTGAATAAAGTATAAATTTGGCCAAATCCGCGAGTTGATCACTGCCCGAACCACGCTCTCTCCATATTCCCAACGTATCGGGGGCTGAGTTAGTCGGCAAATCCGCCTCGCGTCCTCGGATCTTGTATAAAAGAGTCGCGAGACTCCGACGCTCGCGCGGAGCGTCTGGCGCCTACCGGGAATCTACGGGAGATTCGCGGAGCGAGGCCGGTAAGTATACACTAAAGAATATTAAGAGAAATCTAGCGTTACAACTGGCGCCCAACTACGTGTGATTTTGCAGTGAGTTACAACGCGTTCGTTAACTATCGTCGTCTCAAGAGTATGAATGACTAATCGTTAATACGAATAAACTAATTAGAAGTAAGATTGTGTTACAGTAGGTAGAATTAGGATAGAAGTTAGTAGCGCAGTAAATAATATCGGCTATCTAATATCTCAAAATCTGGATATCTATAATTATCTTAATAAATATATAGGATCCTAGTGATTAGCTATACTGCGCGATTATCTTTGCTATGCCTAAGATAATTATAACGAAAGTTTAAGTATAATATAATGTTAGCGATAGTTAGAATTTCTATGAAAAACGGATATCGGCAATAACACATCACATTTAGTACGTAACTTAGTAGAATACGCGCCAAATCGTAATAAATACCTTCAGTATCTATATACGCATGAAAAATAGATTCTCTGAACGCGTACACACGAAGCCCCGACTCGAAAATTCTCGAGCATAAGAGTCGAGGCAGGCGAAAACATTCGGCGCTAGAACAAAGCCATATACTTACTAATAGCTATCGGAAAAATTCGTCGAAACCAAAGCTATAGCAGTAACACTAATCCCTCGACATAAACACTGCAAGTGGGCAGTTGCCGAGCGCGCGCGGAG
>JACCIB010001203.1:0-48216 GCA_018906965.1 Philotrypesis tridentata
ATAATACGACGTTGGAAGCGCTCACGATCTCGCGCAAGTTGTTCCCATGGTCCTTTTCTGAAATCTTTATCCGTAATAGGGAGATAATGAACACGAACTTTTTCCGCGAACCATACATGTTTTGAAGAAGAACGAAAACACCTACTATGTCTTACAGGCGGCATATTAAAAGAATCATATAATATATATGGTATATAGTATAATGATTATATAATACAGTATAATAATGATATAATATAGTTTAATATAGTATATATACTTTTTCAAAATAAGATTGATAATGAGCTTTTTTTATTTGATAGAATGTATAATACTGCGCATTTATTAAACTGAATTTATAAGTCTTATACTAGTTTTACATGTATTCTTATATTAAACGATAGAATTTTTATACAAATTCGAAGTGCTATCTTTAATATGAAGCAGAAGAAACAATTTTCCTTCGCTAACTTTCTTAATAAGAGCATTTAATAATGTTTGATTTGATTCCAAAATTGTGGCGACTCGCTTAGGAATAAATACTTGAAATTGTTGATCAAGTTCGAGTACAACGCTGAATCCAAATCGAGTATTCAATGATCGGACTTTTGATACACTGTATGTACAATCATTATCTAATTCAGCCATGGTTTCTTAGGTAGGTAGGCCACCTGCTTTGCAGCTTTGTTCAATCCTGAGAAATCCATTCTGCATAAAAAAAATAATCAAATTTATTAGATACAAATATAGCTGAATGTATATGAATAGAATAATTTTATATATTATGAATAAAACTTACTTTTATTATTAAGAGTTGTAGAGCGTTGGAGAAGAAACGACTGTTATTTCAAGCTGTCGTTGAAGAACTGTACTCGAGTCAAGCGAGCTCTCGGTTTTGTAACAAGCATCCCCTCTTTGAGAACTCGAGCCGCCAGTTTTGTTTCCCTCTCCAAAGTTTTCCCTTCCTCAGCTATTTCTTATTCGAACGCATTGCTCCTACTTTTAGACCCCAAGCGGCAGCTACCGCCGTTTCCCTCTCCATCTCAAGTCTGGGTCTTTTCATTGGAGGACCTTCCTCCCCACTACCACTACAAATACTCTGTTGTGAGAGACGTCTGTCGGCATTTTGAGGAACATTCATGCAATCCTGCTGCCCTCTAGCGTCATTTGGTGACTGATCTTCCTTTTCTCGTTTATCTTTGAAACGAGATATTTCTAACGTCCTATAATGACCCAAGGAAGAGTATTGGGATCATTGGGATATATACAGCGTTTATCATCATTAGGACTCAGTGCAACCTTCTCTTCCCTAATAGTTCGAACTATATGTAAATTGCTGCGTATATTACATTGTGTACGTTTAATAATATGCAATTGTTTCTAAACAGTGTCGATAGTCCTCATGATTAATGCTATTTTTGACAATATGTGTTTTCACACCTTTTGCTTTTTTGATTGGTTGTTCATTTTCTATTAAAATACTATACATTTTACTTCGTAACCCTATAAATTCTTGCATTATGCAACCATTACACTCATCTTTCATGATTCCCAGAACCTTTTTATTAGCACGAGGTATATTAAATTGATTATTTTCAGGATAGTCAGATGTATCAAACTTATTTATATCATTTTTCATAATTTCATACATATCAGCACCTTCGATTTCGTATATAAAGCTATCAGTATCGGTATATAGTAATTTACATTTAGAGCCAACTCGATTCAACATATAACCGTAATGAAAGTCATACATTAGTGTTTTTGAAAGATCTAGAACGCAAAGTCCTATGTATATCGGTTTATTTATACCTATAGTTGTCCATGACAATTGTACTGCGACTAGATTTTCATCAATACAGCACTACTATGAAAATTAGGCAGGGCGATTCGTGCTTCTGCTCCATATCGCCCATGCCATTTATTAATTAATTTTACATCCTTTCTTTTACGCTCATCTTCCATCGTTTTCCCATATACTGCATTCACCATGAGTTTATAAAAAAGTTTTTCGAATTCATTCCTAGATTGTTTTCTCTTTTCAGTATTTAAATCTACATAAGGTTTGAGCCATGACTTTTGATGGAATTGTAGTGCTCGATGTATCTTTGTAAGCTTAAGTCCGTATTGCAAAGCCTGTTTTAATGCTCGATAATGAATCACATAGTTCTCTTTGTTATATAATGTTGTAAGAAGTTTCTTTTGAGTTGAACCAGGTGGTGCTCTATGTTCCGGACACAGTGGGAGATCTTTATGAATATCATGAAGCTCTTTTGGATACTCTAAATCTACCTCCAAAATGAAACCGACATCATTATCATCCGAAACATTAAAAAAGTCATTGCTATCAATACATTTAACCCATTTAAAATTTCCATACGGTAGAGACTGTGTCATAGCCCAACCATAAAGATTATTAACATCATAATACATTTAAATTTTACTCAATTCATTTTCATTGAAATCAGCACCCATATATTTATTATTAGCCTTAGCATATCTATTACAACATTGACTGATACCACCTCGTATACCTTTTTGTATAAATAATATCATATCAATATCAGTCAGAAGCTCTAGCTCAATTTCTGTATACTGTAACATTGCATCCCACGTTAATCCTGGTGTTGTATAATAGTGTGCTGGATCGAGCTTATATGACTGTAAGCATGTCTTACGAAAATTTTCAAAACAATCGGCTAATAGAAGCACATCCGTTTTTAAATATAAATCAGAATACATTCCTAAGTCTCTAATATTAAAAGCATTCCAAACATTTTGAGCATGCTGATATTCAGTTTCAGTGATATTACAGTCTATTAATTGACTATGAAATGATTCTATACTAGGCAAGTAAAGCTGATTTAATTTCTCAAAACTATTCACATACTCGTATGGAAAGACGCCCTTTCTCTTTAATAATTGAATCTGTTCTTTAGTGTAATTGTCTTTCTTAAATTCATATTCAACAATATCTAATTCTGACAAATAAGAAGCCAGTTTATCCAGTGACGATGGCATGAATCGAAATGAATCAATAAATCGAAAGTGAATAAAGCTATTTTTAATTTCTTTTGTGAAAGATATATATCGTTCCTTATTTTCAGCCAATACTTTAACATTTCCTTCAAAGTCAGGATGTGTAGCTATTTCTTTTATAATGAAATGCGAATCGTAGCCTGTTAAGTTATGAAATACAACTGGTATGAAACTAGCATTTCTATAATGTAAATTACAATTGTTATGAGCTGCGCCTCTAAATTTACCGGTTAAATGACAATGATCTCTAACTTTTTTTTCTCCATTTTTAAAATTTTGTAAACAGATATGACACTTTGTGGCTAATTGGAAAGCATTTTCTTCTATATCTGAAAGATTCATTTCTATAGCATTGTTGTATATTTTTTCTAGCTCAGCTAACAATATCTTAAATTGCTTTATAATCCATTGAGTAGGTGTTTCAGCTTCGATTGTTTTTTTTCTATACGACATATACATTGATCTTTCGTTATCAAAACTACATTTTAAATACATTCCAATGCTAAATGCTTCATGTTCTTGAAATACTCGATCATCTTCTACTGATTTCAATATACATTCAAAGTCAGCGTATATAATAAATGGAACCTGCTCTTTTCGTTTGAAATTTTTAAATCTCAGAATATTATTTTGAGGTATTTTAATTGCACATGTATTTATTTTCGAACAGTCCTCCTCATTAATTTCAAGACTAATTTCATCAACAAAATAATGCAAGCAGCGATCACAAAGATATATTTTTTTATGATTATTTTTTATTTGACTTCTAATCAATGCAGACAAATTTTTTATCCATACATAATGAAATTTCAAACTAACATTATCTTGATTATTGAGCTCTTGATCATCATTTTCTTCATCAATATAATGATTTTGAATCAGTAGAAGATTAACGTGCTTATATCGTTTTAATTTCGTTACGTGACATGGAGACGTTTCAAACCTTTTACCATATCTTTTAAGTATATATAAATTTATTGAAATATCATTCTGTTTCTCAAATTTCTGAATATTTTTAATTTCAACTGGAAAGCTTATACTATCAAAATTAAGATCATTTTCATATTTTTTATAACTGTGTACTTTATGATTATGATTATTTGGATGAAGAGCTGATAGAACAGCCCACTTAAAACACTGATTATCATGATTTTGTACATTAATACAAGCTTTTTTATTTGCTATGTATGATGGTAATTCAATGTATGAACACGATTTAATAGGATTGTGCTTGTTTATATTAATTGTCAAGCCAACAATCGTTTTTAATGTCCAACCAGAGTCTCGTTCTTGAAATTCTTCCATACTTGTTAAAATTACTTTTTTGTATCATTTTCAAACCAAGAATCGAGATTAGTTGTAGTATAAATACAGACATTTTTGGTATTGAAATATTTCATTTGAATTTCCTCCTCTACATTTTGTTTTTTTATAGCAAACTGAGCTCCCATTTCAGTGTTTATTTTCAAAGCATTATGTATTGAAAGAATTGATTTTACTTGTAGTTTCAAAAGTTTATATGCTTCAGTCAGAAAAGTTTCCATGTCTACATGAATACGATTAACAATTATAGCTGTTTGAATTCGAGTTTTAAAAGCAGATTGAATAAGACGCCATTCGACACCTTTAACCTCTCGTGATTGTTGTTCAGAAGTTGACGGTATAGGTCTTTGTATATTACCTCCAACTTTTATAAGACTATTGAATTTAATTTCTAGTGAAGTCAAATGACAAGAGCATGTTTGATATCTTTGTAAAACCGATCTATTTAAATCAGGGTTACTTTGAATATACTTTTTTATATTGTCTATTGCTACTTTCGCTATATCCCTCCATCTAATAAAATCTTCAACATTCGAAATATCTCGTTTAAAATATGTTTTCCATAAACTTTGTACAGTTTTTTCAATATATTTAATGGAAGACATTATTAGATATATTAGCTAATTATAGAAATGAATAATATAAAATGATTTATCAATATAGAATGTATAAATAAATGTTATATATAATATAAAATGAATTATCAATATATATAGAATTAATATGTAAATGATTATAGAGTATAATATATAATGTTAAAAAAAGATATTGTGAGAACTATTTTTTCCAGTCGACTGACTGGAAAGACTGAGCTGTCTTCGAGAGGATTTCGTCTTTTAAAGCTAGTCTGTGGCGCTGTAAGCAGCGGTTTTGGCGCTGCTGGTTGTGGGAAGGGATATTCATAGAAGTGGGGATGCTGACAACAGCGCCAACTAGAAAAACATTTTAGTACTAAAAGAAATAGTGATGGTCAACAAAGCTTATTGTTTATATAGAACGCTATCAAACAAATTTTATCATAATAGGATGAGACATTCATTTGATTAGACGTGGATAGAGAAAAAAATTTTTAATTTTAAATGGATTACATCGTGGATATTCAAGGCTTTCAGAGCTATGACAATGTTTTCATTTGTAAGGAACTTGCTTACTCAATCGTTGGAATCAATTTAGAACCAAATATACTTTCCTTTAAACCCCCTTACCATTGGCTCAAATTATCTTTCAAATATAAAAATATAAACAGATGGATAGAAAACAATCATCATGGTAACTATTTTATATTCAATAATCATTAATAGTATTTTGAAATAAGTATCCACGTATTAACGAAATATAATTCACATATAGGTATACTATGGAGTTCTGGTAATATACCATACAGGAAATTGATATCTACTTTACAACAAAATTTTGATAACTGCAGAAATATCTATGTAAAAGGACTGGAAAATAAACAGTGGTTGAAAAAGATATTCCCTAACAATAAAATTATAGAACTCGAATCTGATATGAGATGTCCGCCATTGATCGAGTTGGATTGTAATATCAAAACACAATGCACTTTACATAATCAAAATATTTATAATCCAATCTGTGCAATGAAAAATGTTTGTAAATTGCGTAAATGGTTATTTGAAAGACAAAAACAAGCCAGCCCTATTGGGATTGATACAGTCGATCGATGATTAATACAATTAAGATTAATTATACGAGGAACTATAATACTATTGATATTAAAATAATCTATATGAAATAAACTTATATTATATTATATTATAGTATAGTATATTGTATTGTATTATATTATATTATATTATATTATATTATAGTATATTATATTATATTATAGTATATTATATTATATTATAGTATATTATATTATAGTATATTATATTATATTATATTATATTATATTATATTATATTATATTACATTATAGTATATTATAGTATATTATATTAAAAATAAAATCAATCTATAAATGGAGGAGTTCAGGCAAGCTGACCATCCTCGGCAGAAGTTATCGAGAGACTGCGCTTTTGCTCTCTCTCGCAGCCACTACATCTGGGCTAGAGCTACAATAGCGCTAGTCGGACACTAGCTAAACTATACCTCCCACTCTTACAGACTAGATGCACTGCGCTGCATCTAGTCCCATCTCTCTCGCTCTCTCCGCCGCCGCCGCCGCCGCACTAGCCCCCCTCCCCATCTCTTACATCAGCGTATCTCCGTATATTCCGCTGCTCCCCCCTACCCATCTATGACGGCAGCGGGGCCAGGTCCCCCTAGAGGGGCCAGGTCCCCCCAGGAGCCAGGTCCCCCCAGAGGAGCCAGAACGTACCTAGTACACCTACTATCATGAAAACTTTATCATTTATTTATGGAAGCTACGAGCGGATGTACAATCTACTCTACTTAGTAATTCAGTAAATGTATTGCTATCCTTATTTCATTAAAAATCTATGTCCAGGACGATTATATACAATTATATATGAGATTTAAATTCTGTTGATTTACATACATTTAAAAAAAATAGGAACAAATTCTATCATGTAGAACGCAATTTTGTGACGGAAAAACTTGCCGCCCCATCCTATCATAGATAACGATGTATACCATCTTTAAATTATACAAGGTTAACCAAATTAACTTGTTAATGAAACACCGTTAAAAAATCTCTGAATCGATTTTTCATTCTATATGTATTTATTACTGTCCTTGACCAATTTTTGAAGAATTCAAACTTATCTTGCAATCATTCTAAGCTCAATTTTTGGTTATTTGTATGTATGTTTTACAAGCCTCTGTTAGTATTATCGGAAGATTGCAGGAAGTTGATTAAAAATAATTGTGACTATTATTACATATTAAAAAAATGTTAAAACATAAATTTCTATGACTCAAGTTGGAAAATAAATCAAGTTTAAAAATATTAAATTAATATTTATGTAGTTTACAGCTTTTAGTTTTAAAATTTTACTTGATTAAAATCTTTACTTAATTAAAAAATGGAATTCCATTGTTTATTATTATTTGAGGCCGTTAGTCTCACAGTTTAATATAATGATTTCAGTAGTACCCATTACAGGATAATAGGACGATAAATTAACTATATTAAAAATTTTATGATATTGTTAATTACACTGACATTTAGTGGTTCATCAATTATCTATGGTAGGACGGGGCGGCAAGTTTTTCCGTCAAAAAATTGCGTTCTACATGATAGAATTTGTTCCTGTTTTTTTTAAATGTATGTAAATCAACAGAATTTAAATCTCATATATAATTGTATATAATCGTCCTGGACATAGATTTTTAATGAAAAAAGGATAGCAGCAAATTTACTGAATTACTAAGTAGAATAGATTGTACATCCACTCGTTGCTTCCATAAATAAATGAAAAAGTTTTCATAATGCGAAACAATCTTGTTAAATTACATAATAATTTTAGACAAACATGATGTTACTACATATTATGGGCACATTTGTCTTGTGATAATGTCATGTAAGAACATCATACCATTCTATTACATGTACCACAGGGTTAAATTGAAACTTTTAATAATAACATAATTGTATTATTCAAAGTTTCAAACCCGAAAGTACCTTTTCACAGGCTATCCACCTTTTCGCAACGCTGCAATTTGGTCAGGTGTTTATAAAAATACATATATGTTTATAATCCTCCCCCTTTTAAACACTTATTTATTTATTTTAAACCGACTGCTTTTTATAAAAGAACTTGCCAATTTGTTTATTGATGTCATAACTTTCTTTTGCTAAAATTAAAATTGACATTTATGTAATATCGAAGGTAGGAGAATAACACAAAAGAAACGGTAGTCTGACCACGTGAAGATGTTTACGCGTTAATATTTTCATAGACAGATAGATTGATTTTTACCATATCAGGGTTCAAAATCGAGATTTCGAAAATGAACTTTCATTAAAACAATGAAATAACCGTATATATAGAGTTTAACCCTTAGAATTTGTGTGACATTAAGTTAGTATATATACAAATGACAAAAATTTATACAATGAAAAACTTAATATATAATACTTTCGAGAAACTCAGGACAGTCGATGCAAATTTATATTTTCCCGAGGCTGATTTAACGCAGGTATTATGTACAAATCACGTTACGTTTAATTGAATGGAGTATCATATTGGCATGGTTTTTGTAACCAAAATAGAAGAAAATTGTCTTCATTTTGGTGAAATTGCGAAAATATTTATTTTGAATGAAAATGTTTATTTCTTATTAGAAGTCTTCGAAAATGAATACTTCCATGATATGGTTTTTGCTTATAAGATAAAGCGTTCGAATGCCGTATGTTCTGAAAAATGTTTGTGAACTGCCAGAAATATTTCCATGCTTAGTAGAAGTAGAAGTTTGAAAGCGATGAAAGTTTGTACATAGCTACTAGGTTTATTTTATAAAAATAAATATACATTCAAAATTGAATTTTAATTAATTTAATTATTATTTTAATTATTATTTTTATTATTATTTTTATTGTTAATTAATTTAATTATTATTTTAATTATTAATTAATTTAATTATTATAACACTCATCGTGTTATAAGAGCCGTGTAGAAGTATTTCAGCCGCTGATAAGAAATCGATTGCCGAAATGGATTCTCGAATAAATTGGATGCCGAGTGTCGTAACTATAGGATTCAGTAAATGCAACGCTCAGACTCGTGTAGTTTCTA
The DNA here is from genome assembly GCA_018906965.1 of Philotrypesis tridentata. Lineage (NCBI taxonomy): Eukaryota > Metazoa > Arthropoda > Insecta > Hymenoptera > Pteromalidae > Philotrypesis > Philotrypesis tridentata. The sequence goes on from JACCIB010001203.1 coordinate 9,066, forward strand.
CGGCATTCCTCTCACTCAATGGCAGCGTTATGATTACTCGAGCCCCTAAGCTTAGGATAACGCGTTAGTCGGTTACTAAAGCGCTCGCATTAGATTCATGCTATTTTTGAGTTGATCCAGTGGAACTTTTTTCTCCGTGTGGAGGAACCAGTTCATCTATTCAGCTGAACCAAAGTGGTAAATCTTATTTATTTACGTGGCCACAAACTAACAGATTTCTGAAAAACATCAAATTCAAATAATTAATTATACTTATATTGTAAATATTAGTAATTATAGTGAATGTTATATATGTCAACTTTATCTTTACTTTTAACATACCTTTTGCAATTCTGCTCCCTTTAGTTTGTGAAGAAAGATATCCCAAAGATGTCTCTAAAATTTCGGCCAGATTAGTCCACCGGTTGCTGAGAAAACCTGCGGACCGTAAACTGAAATCATAAAAATACAGAAGATGAGAAAGAGACATTTGAAGTTTATGATGGAAATGATATGAATAAACTCAGTGATACTTACAGAAACTATCCGGCATACCTTTATACAGTTTTGGTATTCAACGGTCTTTACGGATACAATTATTACTTATTATTTACAATACTTATCTGAATAATTGCTGTACTCTGTAGAAGCTCTTGTATTTTAACAACAGCATTGAGGCTATAAGCACTTAGTTGTTATAGCATGGTTACAGCAGCTAGCAAACAAACTGCTCTGATCTGGTGACTTGAACGTTGGATGAAAAACAGCTGTTTTGCTTCTCAGAAAATTCTACTATACCGATCACATAGTAACCTTCTTTTCCGATCGGACGCTGGGCAAGAAGGCGCAACATATTCGGGTGGTAATTTCAAATTTGTTGAATGCCTTTACTTTAAGACATTGAGTTTAATAATAACATAAAATCACACATAGAAAAGGTAATATTTTTAGAAAATAAATTAATAACTCTTGAGAAAAAAACTGTTTGTTAAACGGCTTTTATGTCGTATTTTTAGTCAGATTTCTCATGAAACTACTCTATAAGAAACGTCGTAACAATTCATTGCACAAGTTTAGTCTAGTTAAAATATTTAAAATTTTCGATTTTTCGAAAATTTGCTAGAAAAATATTTATCAGTTTATAGTCTGTTTCTTCGAGGCAAATTGTTTTAGCAAAAAACGGCTTTCAACACCATATTCTACGGACAATTAACTGTGTGAAAAAGTGAATAAAAAAGAAATTGATATTTTCATAATTTTAACCCTGTAATGACCTTTTGAGTTCAGAAATTTTCTCCTCAATACATTTTTGAAATCCGTTGATGTCTTCTAAAAAGTAAAAGTTGATGTATTTTTAAAAGTAGAGAGATGGAAAAACTTTGACGCTGATTTGCAAAAGGATCCGGATGGAGATCATAGGAGACAAGTCTCAGGAAGAGAAATCGGAAGGATAATTGAGTCAAATAAAAATCAAAGTCTACTAATGAGAATGAACCGGACATTAAGACGAAACCCCTCTCAATGCACGCCAGTAGGATGCAAGCTTCAACGACCCAAAGCGAGGGAGTGTTGGTAACTTACTTTGAGGCGCCGAAGCAGATATTGCATCTTGGTGTGGCCAGCGCAGCGGAGATCCGTTGCGCTCACGAACAGCCCACACGTTTTTACCAACAGTGAACAGTAACGTATCACTACGCGCGTCTTTTGTAAGCTCCACTACGGCGTACTCCTATTACGTGAACTTATATTATAATTTACAAGGTTGCATCCTACGTGCAACACCTACTTCAGAGTAGATTGTTAAGGGTCAGTAAAATACAGTTTCTCTCTAAAAGTGATATCGACGTGTTTTGAAACTGAAACCATCCACCTTATACCAACTACTTCGCTATTTATATATCATTTTCATAATAGATAAATTTCTGTCAATAGTCTTTAATGATTTCTAATGATATTCCTACCTATTTTTCTAGGCCTTTTCTATATCCTGCTTCGGCAATATAGATGAATTCTTAATTTGAATTCTATAGAACTACCATACGTTAGAGTTAGGAGAAAAACGAACATTTTTTTAGCTTAAACGTCTAAAAATACATGAACTTACAATCGTTTGCAGTAGCCGAACTTTGATCAGAATGGGTTCTTTAATCACAGATAACCAAGACCTCCATAAAAGTGCTCGAAATTGTTCTAACCAATTCGCCTGATAACTTAAAATATTATTCTGCATGCCATTATTTTTTTCATCCTTTTCTTTCATGGAATCAATGATATTCTGAACTTCATTTGTAATCTTTCCTCCAATGTTACTGCATTCAAACTGATCACATACTTTATGAATAGCATGGCGACAAGCATATTCTCTTCCTGGTACAACTGCTAACAGTTGTATGTAAAAGTCAGCAGGGTTATAATTCCTGGGGCAACATGCACCTAATCTAGAAAGTACATAAATTTTATTTGAATATAAATTAGTTTAACAAACAAAATGAATATTAGTAGATAAGCTAGTATGATCTTACTTCAGTATACTATCACATCACCATACTAGTACTTCAGAGTGATACTACTTCCGCAAGCAAATAATTCAGTGTGCAGGGATTGTTATCAATTCACCAATTTTACCAATTCATCGTTGCTACCAATTCACCGTTGCTTAGCGTGATCATTTTTCGAACCCGAACATTGCAAATATTATTTTGTTTTAATTTTGCTCACGTATTATTTTGAATTTTATGAGACCCATTTCTATTTTCTTAGCGAATTTGAAAATTATTTTAGAGAAAAAAAATTTCCGACTTTCTGTGGATTCGAACCGGGAACTTCTGGATGAAAAGTCAGATGTCTTACCAACTTACCCATTCGATCTTATGCGAGTTAGAAGTTTACCGACTAAACCGCTGCGAGCTCGTACAAGGTTTGAGTTTACTCTACATAAATATACGTTTATATTTAGAACTGTAAATTCGTCATATTTACTTTTTTTTAAATTGCAAATAATTTTTATACGAAATAAATGTTAATCTAATCTTACCGACTCAGTTGTGACGACCTCTTGCGAGATATTTTTCCTATAAGCTCTATTCAATCACCTACATGTAGTTTTTTCTGTTTTACTGACATTTTTATTTTTCTACTTCAATATTGCGTGTTTCTTAAATTTTCGGTTATGAAATTTGACGCAATCGAGATTGGATCCGGAAACCTTTTGGTTGAGAGTCGAGTACTTACAGACATACTCACTATGAGCTCATGTGAATCGCTGGCGTTACCGACATACTGGCTGCGAGTCCAACTTGTTACAATATATCGCTGCTATAAGAGCTAGATTTGATTACGTATGGATGGCCGGCTAACCATTCACATATCATCCAAAATTACTTCCGGGGTCAATCATATTCGTAACTTTGAAATTCAACCCTTTTTTGATTGACAACCGAATATAATATCTTACAAAGGGATCAAAGAAATCTTTCTTTGATCCCTTTATAAGATATTATATTCTAGTAACATTACAAGTAATACGGACATAGAAAAAACGCCTGTCTATACCCGATAAAACCATCAGGAAAATGCCAGTGGTGCGGACAAGTCGGAGCACAATTCAAAAATGGCAAAAATTGTGTTAAAGTTCGAGAACTTCTACAAAATTTAGAACCAAAAGCTCAACCGGAAACAACATGTCAAGTCTACGGACAGAAAGGCACTACGTTGCGCGAATGCTCAAACTGCGTTCACGTCAGAAACCTTTTGGGAAATGAACCAACAGAGGCCGCGAAGGGCTAGCCGAACTCAGTGTTCACTCTTTAGGCCCTTAACAGTGAACAAAATTGAGAAGCGTACCCCCGCTGTTAGCACGAGTATGTAAATTTTGGGAAGGGGAGAAAGTGGCAGCAAGCCACTAGAGACAGTGCGAAGTCACGAAGTAGCGGACAAAGCTGTCAGTAACAGCCAAACGAGCTACGTACAGACAGACTCATAACAAGAAGAGAAGGCAATGACAAAAGTATGGCCACAAGACACAATAGTGATAAAAAGAAATTTGAAGCCTAAAAGAAACGCTGACGCAACACGTGGGTAAACGCTGCAGGCCAAGAAGGAGAGAAATGTGATTGTGAAAAGAGGAGAAGCCATTGCAAAACAACGGCCAAACTCTGTCAGAAGAATGAAGAAACAAGTGGTTGATTCAGGGGTAAACAGAGGAAATCACATTAGAGCCTACTGGCTAGAGACATGGAATCTAAGCCAGATGGGACGCCGGCTGCGACAATGAAGAGTAGTGATAGACATGCGCTAACCAAATTAACGATTGCCGGACTCACGATTAAGCCGAAGAAATGCGAATTCTGCACCAGCGAGATAAAGTACCTGGTAGTCATTCTAGATCGACATGGCTTACGGACTGACCTCGCTAAAATAGAGCCGGTAATGAATTGCCCGACTCCAAGGAACTTGACAGACTTACGATGAGCCCTGAAAATGGTTGGTTGGTACTCTAGGATTCTGGAAAATAATGATCCCGTCAACCAGGATGCTTAAAGATCAGAAAAACTGGAATTGGGGGCCAGAGCAAGACGAAGCATTCAACAAGCTGAAACAAGCTCTCACCAACACGCCTATTTTTGCCAGACCGGATTTCACAAAACATTTTACGATCCAGTGCGATGCCAGTAATTACGCTATTGGAGCAGTCCTCATGCAAGAGTTTGACTACGGAGAACATACAATCGTTTACGTCAGCAGAGTGTTGTCATTCATGAGATTTCGTCTGTGATGTTTTTATGGAGTTTTATAATGTTTAAAGTTTTTGCATTTTTATGGTATTTTATGCTATTTTATGGAGTGTTGTGTGGTTCTATAGACTTTTATGCAGATTTTTCGTGCTTTATGAGGTTCGTCATATTTGTTTACATTATTATAGCTTATCGTTTCTGGGTTTCTTATTCCATGGCGTTTGGAGGGGATTTTTATGGTGTGATGATATTATGACAATTTATAGAGTTTTATGTGTTAACGATATTTTATTGAATTTGATGGTATTTTATAAGATTTTTATGGAGTTTTATGGCGTGTCGATATATTATTATTATTATTTAATTCATGGGATTTGGTCTATGGTATTTCTATGGTGTTTTAAGCTATTTTATGGTGTTTTAATACTATTGATTAAAACGCGTTTTATTTTTTATTAACTTATGATTTTTGACGTTTGTATGTTCAGACATTTATGGTGCCTAAAATTGTGTTTTATATTTTTTAAAAAATTCTGAATCATTAATTGGATTGGGAAATACACAAATATAAGCAAGTAATTGACACATACTTTTTGGAACTTTATACTGTGATGCTTCTTCTAAACATTTATCCCATTCTTCATCTGTAGCTATTAAATTTCTTGCTTTGTAAACTTCAGAGTAACTTGAGTATGTTATTACATTATATGATTTTAAATACTCATATGATGTGGCTCCTTTAATATGAAATAACAATAATCGGTGAAAGAATTTTTGTTTTTGTTTACGATTTACTAAATAAATCCTTCTCAAAATTGGCTTTTTACATTGTTTCCGTTTACTCCATTTTTCATATTTTTATTGAATATATAATATGTAGGAATTACTGCATATAAATACTTCCGAGCTTCTGTATCTATTTGATCCAGTTCAATCCAAGCAGTAAGTTGTGTTCCAATATTCTTATTCAATGCGTTAATTTCTTTGTTTGTGTACTGTTTGATTTCATCATATTCTATAACAATTTCATCTAATTCATTGTTATTTTCATTATTGCTAAACAAATATGTGGATTTCTAGATTTATCAGGAATTTATGGGGAAATGATTTTATCTATTAAATCGTTATTATATAATTTATCTTCTTTGTCCAAAAAAATTAACATATGGATATGAGGTAAGCCTCTTTTTTGGAATTCTATGACATGTAAATGTAACAATTTCCAAATAATTTTGGCCCATTGAGCTTTCTTAAATAAATAAATACATAAATAAATAAATAAATAAATTAACGCACTCCCTGTCTAGCACAGCCACGATCTTGACTCCATATTTTATCTTAACTCCCTTGAAGGCATTGATCATGTAGTTGCGATCCTTCTCGAGCTCTACCGACTTCTTTGTGTGGAGGAATTCTCCGTTAGCAGCAATGAGATTTAGACTTCCAATATCCATTTGTAAAATAAATTAAAATATTTATTATTCTTGTTAATTAGAAAAATCTCTCTCTCTCTCCCTCTCTCTCCCTCTCTCTCTCTCTCTCTCTCTCTCTCTCTATGTCTCTCTTTCTCCCTCTCTCTATACAACTTACCTTAAGAAGTAGTTTCATTCTTCTTCTACTTTACATCATAACAATCATAGCTGTTGCTTTTCTTTGTTGGTGGTGACGTTGATGGTAATTTTTCAATAGCTGTAGAGGTCGTAATAGTTCTTTCTCTTCTGTAAACTGAATAAACTCTTGGCTCCACTGGTCCCACTTATATAAAGCGATCCCCACCAGATCGATAAGTTCGTTCTTCTCCTCGTTTATCAACGAATCGATTGCGGTCACAATCATTGGGTTCCCGCTCTTTCATTGTTAACCATATCTAGTTCAATTTTAAGTTCAGCTGCTACTGTCATTGGCTGTTAGTCCACAATAATGTTGTAGTGATCTAAATGTAGCAAATTTTCATCTTCAAAAAAGCATTCATCATCATCTCGAGAACTCAAAGTGAGAGTCTAGAATTCAAGAACTATCTTGACTTACTTTTCTAATTCTTTTCCATGAAGAATTGGGGATTTCTCGTTCTGATGATTCATTGTTTTCGAAGTGCAATTACAGTTTCCTGATGTAATCGTCGAATTAAAGTTGTCCTTCACTAGTAAGCTCTTTACGTTTCAGAAAGAACTGAAAATGTTCACCTTCCTTGAATACACTGTGTAGATAATTAACGCATCAGAACCTGTAGGTTCATTACCTGCAAGACAAAAGAGCGAGAATAGATCAATAGAATACTCTGGAAATCAAGGAATATTTCGTACGTGTCTTAAGGAGAAACCGAAGAGCTTGGATGTTGTGACGTAAAAGGATTAGATCAACTAAGTTGGCTGCACAGACTTCTTCCTATCATGACAATCTACAGTATTGAGGACTGGGAGTGACCTTCGTTGAACAAACTCATGAGTGATGCTACCTCATACAAGCATCATGAAGTATGTAGTTTTTCAGCAAGCGTATATAAAAATGTGACATCTTTAAAAAGTGGATGTTGCAGCAGAAGAGATTAAAGATTTAATGGTGATCATAGAAGTACCGTTCTAGGTTATTTACCTGCCAATCATCGTCAAGAGCATAGTTCACTGGCAATTGCTCATAGTTAATTAAGAAGTCAATTTTCAAGACGAAATTATAATGATTGGATTGCACATAAAGCCTACGCAAGAACAGTAAATTTAAGTAATCCCACACGCCCGTTAGTTCACAATCATCAACGATTCCTACAAAGTCTGAGATTGTAGGTGATCTCACCTGGTGAAAAATAACGTGCACACTTAACTGCTGTCCAAAGGAAAATACAAGAGATTCAAAGCGTACAGTTACAAGTGAACTTTGATGTGTCGCTTCCTAGTCGCGAGACTACCAAGTGCACAATTATAAACCAGATGCAGGTTTAACGTACAGCAACAGTAACGAGATTTGCATCAGAATTCAGTTATTGAAAATACAGGCTGATTGGACGTTAAAGAGATCACAAACTGATCGACAATGAAGGCTACATCGAAGTATATATATTGCTAAGTATGACATTCGGATTTGTCAAGGACTATTGAAAAATCGCAGTCATTGTGAAAAACGATCTCGTATACGCTTGATTTAGAAACGATTTAAGGGCTATCATCCAGATATCGGCTCTAATGTCGCATCTAATGCCAATAAAATACGTCTCTTAAATGATACCCAATGAAAACAACAGACTAATTAGCATAAGTTTTAGTAGTTAGGAATCGTCTGAATACCCGATAGTTTCGATAGAATGCACGTTCGGGGAGGGTGCTGCAGATAGGGATGCTTTGAAGGACTCGGAGACTTTGCACCTTTTTGTAGGGAGATACACAGCTCGGTAGTGGTGGAGGCAAGAGTCAAGTACGAGTACAAGTTTCTCCTCCTTCTCCTCTCTCCTCCGGAGCAGAATTTGTCACCTAATAAGCAGGTGTAAGAGCCCTTTAATACAGATAGTGAGTTTATTAATTTATTTGTTAGATGCAAATGGCGATTTGAATTGATTATTAAGAATTATATGTGAATAGAAGGGGAGGCTTCTCTACCTGCAAGAGCTATTGTCATTAATAGCGAGGATCGCCTGGGTGATGCTCCTAGCGCTACGAGTCCTAGGTAGTGTTATGGTGAGACTACTCTTGCTGATCTTTGGGTACGAGCCGTAGATCTAGCCGGGGTACTAGCCCAGAGCAGAATGACGCACCGTGCCTCTGTGCTTAGCCTTTTATATCTGAGGGGTCTTCCCCTTCTTACGCTCGCTCGCTTCTGATGTCAGAGATGTATGACCGGTGTTGTTTTTGTAGACGCTCGCTTGCGTTCTACCGGTTGCCGTCTGTTTGGCCCGTTTTAATATATTACAGTTACCGTCTGTTTAGCCCGTTTCAATATATATTAGTTCAGTTCAATTAGATCAGCGGTGACTACAAGACACTTAAAAAAACATGGAAACGATTTCGTTCCAAAAGAGTTGGCTTTACTTGCTCTCACAGAACATGCCAAAACTGCTGTATATTTAATCAAGGAAACATTTTCTTGACGCAGGTTAAGTAACAAGAGTAAATGTTAAAATCTATGGCTCGAACTTTATCATCATAGATTAACTTGAAACTTGGAGAGGAACTGCAAGATGCAAGCAAGATCTTTGTCATCGTTGAAGAGAAAATAGCTGGAACGGTTCATTCTTAAAGTTACGGATATAATCGATACCGGCTATATATTCACATATCATCCAAAATTAGTTACGGTATGCACGAATCAGAATGGAGCGTGCAAATTCATTTGCGCAATGCAGAATGTAAAACTCATAAGGGTTTCACTTCACTACAGAATGGGAATACATACTAGATGATATGTTGAAACGCCCCCGCCTCTGCGCAACGGAAAGAGAAACGAGGCGAGAGATTAAAAAGAAAGTTTACTTGAAACATTCTTTAAACTTTACATGGTCCGGGATACCGGGCGAATAAATCAAAGTATGTCGCGAATAAATTAAAATTGAATTATTTTTAATAGTTGCTTCTGTATACAATGCCGTAATGCATTATATATGTTCAGCAACGCAAATGCAGATAATCGTCACGCAATACACGTTGCTTCTCTGCCCTTTAATCGACGCACTGCGACTCAGGGCAGATAAAGGCTTGTTATTTTTGACGTCTTCTTGATCCTCACGTACTGAAGATTATTCTTTAGCAAGACGCAATGCCTGATAAACAATAATCGAGCTGAAAATTGTTTGAACACTTAACATAGACGCAATGCTGTGTTTACGTCTCACTAGAATTTATTTTAATTATAATTATTGTTATTTAAAAATTGCCTTTTCCGCTTAGACTACGTATTGAGTCCAGCGTATAAGAAAGAATATGCGAGCGCTCAGTCTGACTTTTGCATCTCGCCATGCGAAGGGACTTAGTGAAAAACTTAAATTATTCAATTAACTTTGTTTTTTATTGAAAACATCAAATCATAGCCTTATAAATGGCAGAAGACTTTTCGCTGTAATTTTGCGTTTAGTCGGATTCCCTTTCGGATACTCAATGCTCCACATTCAGGGCTTTCCGGATGTATGTTAAAAATGTATGTGGCAAAAGTGCTTCAAAAAATAGTAATCGTCATGTGAAAAGTCTATTTCGTATATATTTCAGAAGTTTCTCGAAAAAGTGAAATATACTCCCTCCACTCGTCCGGGGGTAAGCTTCGCCGCGGCTGTCGATGCGACTCTCGCGTGCACGCTGTATTTTTTTTAATCTTACAACGATGTTTTTGGAGTTAAAATTAACGTATCGCAATCGGGTTTTTGGCGTTTCACATAAATGTTGAATCAAAGAATCTCATACAGGCATTCGTATGAGATAAGTATGAGATATGATAAGGATGAGATATGATAAGTATGAGATAAATGCTTATTTTGTCGAAATAACAATTTTAATCTAAAATATCTATGTTACAAGTTGGAGCTTTTACTCACATATCTAATACGGATGAGCAGCATGCCAACTTGTAACGTGCATAAAAAATATAAATAAATTAATAATAAATCGAGAAATAATATTATACATATGACTATATGCATGTTAAATCCAAGCATATATCTTTATTTAATTGAAAAATATTTAAAATGATATTTTATGTTAGGGGATAGGGTCCGTGTGCGTCGCAATATCTGAATGACTACGAATATTATTTACTTTTATATACCACCTTTTTCTTACGGTTTACATCATCATCATCATCGACATGTATTTATTTATTTTGTTGAATAAATGAAATTTATGTTAATCAAAGAAACTTTGTTTTCTTTGCACGAATAGAACCATACAAAGTAATTCGAATCTGATCTCGCAATAGCTCTTATGGCAGCGATATGTCGGTAACAAGTACGACTCGCAGCCTGTAAGTTGGTAATGCGTGCGGTTTTCATGAGCTCGTAGTGAGTAGGTCATTAAGCGCTCGACTCATAACTCAAAGGTTTCCGGATCAAATCCCCGTTGCGTCAAATTTTTCACGCAATATCGAAGTAGAAAAAACAAGAATGTCAACAGTGCTGAGCAAACTACATCTAGGTGGTTGTACAGCACTTATAGGAAAAATTCGAACCTTGGCTTGTAAGACAGCTGAGTCGGTAAGATCCTCGACTCGCAACCGTAAAGTTTGCGGTTGCAATCCGCATTAGATTCACATTTTTTTTATGTTAAAATTAATTATAAATTTGTGACGTAGCAATAATTATTGCTACGTCGTGGATATTGTTGCATGCTGACAGCTCCTGGAGCGGAGCCAGCGCTCCGTGGCGCTCGCAGGAGGTGCCTCTGACCGACCTCGTGCTGAACGCAGGACGTGACGTATCAAGTCACACCTGCGCGGCCTGCCGGCGCTCGGGAGAGAGCGCGGCAGGAAGCGATGAAGTAGCGCGCGCACGCGGTCACATGCATGGAATGCGGTCAAATGTATGGAAGAGGGAGCGAGAGAGAGTATAAGCGAACGAGAGAGGGGACTGGCGAGGCGAGCGACGGGAGGCAGAGCATAGAGAGAGAGAGAGAGAGCATGGAGTCTGTGAGAGCGAGAGAATGAATAAGAGAGAGAGGGAACGAGCGCTTCATCGAGCGCGTGAGTGCGAGAGAGAGAGAGAGAGAGAGAGATAGAGAGATTTAGATTTAGATTTAGATTTATTTATTTAATGCCATGGGAGTATTCCTCCCATCTGGCAAGTTAGCATTAACATAGCAATTTAACATAAAATGAAAAAATATTAATATATATACATAATAGTGTAGAAACGTTATACAAAATAATAATATACAGGAATCTTAGTTTGTATTATTTTCCGCGAGAAAACGTAATAATGTTTTTTGAATACAGTTAGCGAGAGAGAGAGAGAGAGAGAGAGAGAGAGAGAGAGTGATTGGGGAGTACTGTACAGGCGAACTGTACAGTACTAATATAGTGGTTTCTTTCTTACAGATATAGGGGCATGCCAACTAGTGAATACTAGTTGGCATTCAAGGTTCATCTACAGCGATTCGTATATTTAAATAGAGGATTTTGAATGTCGTGCGCTCGTTTGATTATCTATAGGGGGAGCCACCGGATGGAGATGATTATTGATTAATTGATCTTAATCGGTGAAGGGGGTGCGAATTACACAATAGATGAAGGATATAGAGGGCGATAATTGTTTTCTCAGCCAATGAGAAAATTAGAAATTGAAAAGAGGGCGCTGGGAAAATTCATCGATATGCAATGATTTGGAAGTGGTATTTAAATGAGCCAATAGTGGATTTTGGGGGTTTTCAGGAAGAATGGAAATTCGCCAGCCAGGACGACGCTTCCGTGAAGAAGGAGGCCGAGTGGGAAAATCTCGGCTCCTTCCTAGATCGGAGCGTCGGCCGCGGCCAGTCTGTTCCTGGTGCCTGATTGATCATCACGAATCAAATAATTTGCCGTCTTTCCCTCTTTGACGCCATCTTGGTATTTTTCTGGCAATTGTTCGTTTTTTTTCGAAGGAGTTCGAAGTTGTTTCCCGAGGTTTATAAGAATTGGATTGGTGGAGGATTTTTGAGGATAGTTGAGGAATTCGAGGTTTTTGGGGAATTTCCTATTCTGGTTGCGTCTAAATTGGTGGAGATAAATTATAATAAATTGTTATAATATTGTTTTTTCCGGGAAGGATAAAGAGAGTGCTTCCAACGGGCACGTTATCCGGTGTTGAAGGATTTTTCCCTTTTCAGACGCATGTGTCACAGTATTCGCATTTTCAGAACGAGAGCGGCCGCGTGTTTCCCTTGTATATAGCTTCACCGTGGAGGACACTTTCGCGGCCCGTTTCTTGTAGCATTCCCATCTACCTTCTTGGATGTAGTTATTGGGCCGTTGGCCCATGATTGTACTTAAATTCAGAATTATTGTTTGCCAAATTGTTTCAATGTAAAGGAAGGGGAGTTTCAGATTATATGTTTGGGATTTATGTTGCTAAATTAATTAATGTTTTTCCTTTATTCTCCAAACTCTATTGCTACCATTTTTTCCCGCGAGTTTTTCTTTCCGTTTTCAGAGTTCACAACCTGGAAGAAGGAGTCAGCCGACGTCTTATAAATCATTATTGTACACTAACTGGTATTCCGGTGCGGGCGGGTAAATTCCACGTTACAAATTAAAAATATAAATATAATGGATTTACAGTTCTAAATATATAAGTATGAAGAGTAAATTCAAACCTTGTAAGAGCTCGCAGCGGTATAGTGGGTAAAGCGTCTGACTCGCATAAGCTCGAGGTGGGTACGATGCCCGACTTGCAATCGAGAGATTTCTGGTTCGAATTCACGCAAATTTGAAAATTTTTTCTCTCTAAAATAATTTTTAAAATTGAAAATAAAGCGTGTACAAAATGAAAACTAAATAACATTCCAAAAGTTTGGGTAAAAAAAAGGATTACGCTAAATAACGGTGAATTGGTAGTAGCGATGAATTGGTGGCAGCATGCTGTGATGGTAGCATAGTGAAGAGAAAACTGCTACTTATCTACTAATATTATAATTTCATACATTTCAATAATGCAAAATACAATATGGCGAAACATTTTACATAATATTTGAGTAAGAAAATATAAGCTTGTAATAAAATCTTAAGCCGAATATACAGTTAAAGAAAAAAGATACAATCAACACTATATCCTAGATATTTTGATGCGTTATAATAGTTGACATGCTAATCTACCGTATTCAACCAACAAATTATCAAAAAACCCAACCCGTCTTATTATTAAGAATTACATTGTGTATTAAGAAAAGTACTGAAATCAGTATCTCATTTTTTCTTCATCCCAAAAGTGTTCTCACCATGAAGTTTGCCGCTAATAAGTTATCTATGTAGTATATCTATATAGGTGGTTCTCTGTGAAATCGAGAGGTCGAAATTTAATTTTTTTTCTAATCATATTAAATCTCTTCTACTCACTGAATTTTTTCAGATTTTGTGCATCGATTATTTCTGAATTACAGAGGGTCAAAGTTGTAAAAACAGTTTTTTTTTTGCATTTTTTTGCCGATTTTAAAAAATTCATAGCTCCTCACGGAAGCATTTTTCACTATAAACATGAAGAGGGGTTTTTAGCCAATTGTGTCTAGTTTTCAAAAAAAAACTTTAAAAGTCATATATATATATATATATATATATATATATATATATGTTACAACTATGTTATAAAATATTTATTTCTAAACAATAGTAAAAGTGAAAGTTTGCTCCAGACTACAACTATCAAAAAATTCATGAACATAACTTTTTTCCATACAAAAGTGTCTATGAAACTCCCAAAATGTACCGGAGCTAAATTTAAATAGTAAAAAAAATTTAAGACAAACGTATTCTTGAGATTTTTCTTAATTTCGCTTCGTTTTCAAGCTATAAATCGATGAAAATGGAGAATTTACTATTAAGATTTACTATTCTTGAAAAGATCTTGAAAAGATTGCAAACTTCAAATGCAACCAGATAGTTTAAGTTCCTTGAAAATGAGATAATTTTTCTGAGTCATTAATTAACCAAAGATGGAGTTCGCCGAGGAAAGTTGAAGCGGTAAAGCTTTTTCCGAGGCCCAAAATAGTTTTTAGGTCTAGCTCGACATTATCGAAGGTTCATAAAAGGATTCTCGAGCATAGCAAGACCATTAAGCGACCTTCTTAAAAAAGAATACGTTTTTCATTGGTCGGACTAAGCCGAGAAAGCATTTCAAATTTTAAACGACAAACTCTGCCAAGAACCTATTTTGCAAATAGCGGATTTTACGCAGCCTTTTATTGCTTCTACGGATGCCTCATTACACGCTATCGGTGCAATCCGTAGTCCAGGAGAAATCGGAAACTACCGAATAATCACCTACTTATCGCGAGTGTTATCAGAAACCGAAAGTCGGTATGACTCGTAATAGCGAGAGGCATTGTAAACTACTTACTTGGTTTAAAAAGTCGTGGATCTAACAACAAAACTGAGTAGATTGCGAATAAAATTGAACGCCTACGATTACGACATGGTTTACAAAAGCGGAAAAAATAATACGAATGCCAGCGCTCTCTGACGAAATCCTGTTATGGTCGAAAAGTCAAAGGGGTAAACCGACGAGAAGCTAGTGCTAGCGGAGCAAACGCAAACACGAGCGGAAAAAATACCGGTCCCAAACTATCGAGATAAGCGACTGAAGTGCGCTAATAGAAAGAAAGAGGAACTGATCAGCCGACGGGAGTCTCTCTCGAGCAGCCAGATGCTACGCCGAGTCCGAACGAGATTATAACAATCTCAAAAATCTCAGAAACGTCGAAATAATGAATAACGAATACGTGTTGGACGATCATTCTCCTGAGCGAAATGATGATAGCTCTGAAAAATCTAGAAACATTGAAAAATACGTATTCTATTCGCGGAATATAAAGAACAATTATTCATGCGGAAAGATAATCATCTCTGCTTTATAAGTACCGAGGGAGCACCGTATGATCAGGGAGCGGAGCAATTAGGGTATTGCCGAAATTCACATAACCGGCCGAAATTAAGAGCATAACAAGAAGCATCAGACAACTTTTTGCCGCAGTAATAAAAGACATGGAACCATTCAGCACCATCGAAATTTAGAAAAATTTAATTCACACGTTTGAACTCCTAAAAGTATTAATTATAAAGAAAAGCATACGCTCGATAAGTCTCGAAAAAAGCGATGACATCGGGAATGTTCAATGGAGAAACGTGATAGAAACTTATGAAGAGTATTAGAGAGAATATCGGTGAAGGTCATTAACTGTCTAAGCACAATAAGATACGTCGGAGAGAAGCGGAATCATGAAAGAGATGCAAACTTATCGATGTACTAAACAACGGTACTTTTGGAAGAATATTAAAGAAGACGGGCAAAGTTTTATACATAATTGCGTCACGTATCAAGTGAAAAAATTAGTAAGAGTTAAAATCAAACAATTTGTGCAAGTTACCGACACATCGCATGCCTCGAAGGATAAAGTTAGCCTCGACATTGTCGGACCATTTCCAGTCATAGAGCAAGAACATAATAACATTTTAACAATACAATATAATTCCCCTTCCAAAAAAAACATTATCAAGGTAAAAGGTTGGTAAGTATAAGATTGTGTCTTCGTTTAAATTAAATATTAATTTTCAAACTCTTGCCAGCCCTTCTGTAGCCAAAATTCTGAGTGCTTGTTCTATATCAAGGGGCGCGATAGCGCCACGATGGCAAGTATAAGGTACGTTCAGTACGAACGCCGCCATCGGGCGGTAGCCAGACCCTTATATACTTGTCATAGGCCTTGTTGGAAACTAGGCGTATGATTTTCTCCGCATTCACAGCTTTATCTCTGACATATAAGCACTCAAATGAAAGCTTGCAACAAAAGTATCAAAATCACATCAGGGTCATATTTTGTGAAATGGCTTCTATTAAATGTTATTCTAAAAGAAAAGTTCTGGCTCATGAATTCTCGCCAAAAAATTCTTCTCCCTGAGAAAATGTTTTCTGCCATACGTCATCGTTACGTCGTATATACTTTTATACAGATATGTGGTGCAGACGACGATTGCAATATAACACAGTGCTAAAGTATAGATAATAGATAAGCAAGAAATTTTATCAAGGGGCGCGTTTGTTAATAATTATAAATCAGTGTTAAATATATTTAACATAAATGTATTTTTTAAAACAGTGTTAAATTCTTTTGTACACAATCGAAAAGCAATCATAAACTAATAGTTTATAATTAGATAAGTATTTAGTTTTATTTTAATTTATATAAATATACAATACAAATAAAGGATTTGTGAACTGATTCTTTGTTAAAATGTTCTCTTTTATTTTTTAGGTTTTATTAGATTGGAAGACATATGTAACTATCAGGATACAAGGAAAGAATTTTCTTGTGATGACAAGCTAGTGAAGTGTAAAGTTTTAATGACTTTTCATGCAGGAAAGTTTCTATTTTTCCATGTGACAAGCTAGTGAAACTGTTTTATTTTCATCGTTTAAGTATCGAAGAAAGTTTTTACAGAATTTGCAGTCGATGTTTTCCTATTTCTATTCGAAGATTACGCAACTGTCAGGTTATATACGATTGGAATTCCTGTGACAAGCTGGTGAAGTGAAAAGTATTTTTATCAAAGGAAAATTTATTATTAAGTTTAGAACAATAACTGGTTCAGAGTAAGCGTGTTCTTATTTTGATTCAAAGATTATGCTACCTACGCCACAAGATTTGATCATTATTAAGGTAACGTGTTTGGTTCAATTAATCATAGGGATTAATTAATTTTAAATGCCTCATAACTTTAAAATGTTTATTCGTTAGATAAATGCCTGCTTAAAAAATGAAAAAGAGATTGCATTGGTATTTTTAGTTTAACTGTCTATACTGAAATGTGTAATTATAAGTATCAATATGAAAATAAAAATTATCAGTTTTTAGATACAGTTAATTACACGTATTTTTTTAAAATGTTAAAACCATTTTGTATACCAATTTTCAGCCTTCTAGCTGTAATAGATTTTAAATGATGCACAGACGATAATATTGAAAATGCTATCATAACTAGTAGGTAGCTACTTATTTCACTTATATTCCTCGCACTCATTTAATATCTATCATAGTTAGAGAGCTGAAATTTGGTATCCAAATTTGTTTTAATATAGATGTAATTACTTTTCATATATAGATAATTTTCATATAGATATACTTACTCCATCGATTTCATGGCTTTAGGATCTAAATTGTCGGGTGCATAACTATAAAAATCAAAACTATAAGTTCTTAGATAAACTCAATTGCATGTATTGTTTTAGCATGTTAGAACAAGCTTTTATACCAAATTTCAGACTTCTAGCTATAACAGATTTTAAATCAGGCGAAGACCGAAATATTCAAAAAGCTATCGTAACTAGTGGATGATTACTTATTTCAATTATATTCTTCGCACGCATTTAATATCTATCACAGCTAGAGGGCTGAAATTTAGCACACAAGTTTGTTTTAACATATTAAAACAATACATGCAATTGACTTTATCTAAGAACTTATAGTTCCGATTTTCATATTGTTACCTACCTGAAAATTTAGACACTAAAGGCATGAAGTCAACAGTGTAAGTATTTATATGAAAGTCAACATTATAAGTTCGTAGACAAGGCTAATTGCATGTATTTCATGCAATTTATAATAAACTAGACATAGCTGGAACATTTATCAGGTTTAAACCAGCAACATTTATTATGATTACGTATTAATAAATTATTTATAATAAATGCTGGAAGATCTCAATTGACAAGAACAGTAAATGTATCCAATTAGTAATGGATCAATAAATATATGAACTTTAACAACTTTTATCCAATGTAATCAAATTTTACGTTTAAAAAGTGTTTCTGTTATAAAATTTATTATGGTTACGTATTATAAAATTATAAAATTAAAAATTAAAAAATATAACAGTCGTAAATGTTCGTACTACCTGTAGGACAAAGTTTAATAATTATTAAGATTAGGCGCTTAAAATAATCAGATTAAAGCTTTCAAAATTTTAAAACTCCAAGTTCGTCCAACCAATAGACATGAAAGTTGTTATGGAATTCCTTTGACTAATTTACTAACTGAAAAATTAGTTCTTTTCAATTGTAAGATAGAAAGAAGTACAATCAGCTTCCAAAATATGAATTAGCGTGCCTTTTTTTCAAAGGAAGTATACCTTTTGCTATCTAGAAGGTAAAAAGAGTATATGAGTTGTCATGCCCATTTGTCGAAAAGATACCATGATAAATTTGAAATTGTTGCCATTAACCAGTTTTAAAATATCAACATTTAAAAGTATTAAAATTAGAATATTCAAAACTAGTCAATGGTGTCAACTTAAAATTTTTCATAGTATCCTTTTAAGAGATGGGCTTATCAACTTATATGTTCTTTTTCTTTTTAGATAGCAGAAGGTATACTTCCCTTGAAAAAAGGATCGCTAATCCACATTCTGGAAGCTGGTTGTCCTTCGTGCTCTCTGGAAATTGAAAAGAACTAAATTTTCAGTAAGTAAATTAGTCACAGAGATTCCATGCAGGGTCATCGACGAGTTATTGTCCGAAGATAGCGCGCCGGAGGACGAGGAGGTGATGTACGGTCAAATCCGGGAGGCAATCAAAATCCTGAAGTCAGGGAAAAAACCGACCAAAAGGCAGTTATTCAAAGATATGCCACCGCCCCCGTCAAAATCGCTTAGCAGTGCAAGCCGACTGTGCGCTCCCGTCGTTCCCGGCATGGCCAGAGAAAGACTGGCTAGCGACTAGCTCGAACAAGGCCGGCGCAGACGCTAACAGTAGAGCGTATGAGCCACCGGCTGCCGTCGGCAGCAAACCCTTCCTCGGTACGGAAGGGAAGCCCCGGGGCGAATACCGCCGCATCCCGCCGGCAGACGACCCGAGCTCTGATCCATCGAGCGATCCCGATGGCTCGGACGGGCAAGCAGAGTTATGGCGCGAGCGTCGCCGAAAAAGCAGAAAGTCCCGAGCCAACGAGTCGTCCGACGGCGGACCAGGTGGCAGGGGCGGCACAAGCAATCGCGTGGCCGAGCCGTGGAGATGGTCCGACGGGCAGAGTACCAGACAGCCCGATCGGCGTAGAAACCGGGACGATCGCTTCAGTGACGGCCGAAGATCGGAGCCGACCGCACCCCCACGTCCCCGGCAAGGCCCAAATGAAGCACGCGAAAGGTTCACGAGCGATCGACAACCTTGTCGATTTGCCACCCCTACACCACCAAGCGAGGGAAGGGCTCGGCACGTTGCCGAGCGACGTCATAACTGCGACACAGAACGTCGTGAGCACGAGGAGTCGGCTGGCGCCGCGCAACATCACGCGAACGAAGCCCCTGCTAACACGCGGCGGCATGAAAGCGCCGCATCGCCCGGCGGGCGCCGCTATAAGGGCGAAAGCTCGCCGAGCGGCCGCTTAACCGCGAGATCGGCGCAGTTTACCCCACAGCGCAACCCGTACGAAAGCCCAGACAATGATCATCGGCAGAGAAGGGAGGACGAACGAGCGCGTCGCCCATGTGGCCACGGCGGCCACGCGAAGACCCGGGCGATTCGGACGGCAGCTATAGCTCAGCAAGCAACTACTGTAGCTGCGCCGGCGACTCAGATGGAAGCCGGCACAGTTATTACAGTGCACACGGGCACGGCAGGCGCGGCTATAACGAACTCCCCGACGGAAGATGCAGCCGCGAAAGCTGCCACGCGACCGACCGACGTAGGGGATGCGCGCGGGCATACGACAACAGCGATCAACAGAATGGCCGGCAGGCGCGCAACGACGCCCGGGAGACAGACACACGATACACGGGGAACGAGCATCCGGATTCCCGATGCTGCTCTAGGTCCGGGCGCCGCGATAGCTATCCGAGGGAAGGCGAAGCCGATGACAGGTTCCCCCGACGCGATCCCTCGCCACCCCATGCACCAAGAAGGCAGCCTCCAGCGCAGCCACCGGTACCTCCGCCGCACCCCCTACCCCCTCCATGGGCCCAGCCTCCCCCGCAACCCCCACGCGGCCCGAGAGCCCCGCACGTGAACTTGCCCCTGGCAGCGGCGGCTCCATCTGTAGCAACGATCGATCCGAGGCGTTACGCGCACTTTACGCAAGCCCTCTCTATGATCCCCACATTCGACGGGGATGTGGACACGCTGTCAATTTTCACGACAGCAGTAAGGGAGGTGCTCAACTCATTCGGCCCGGAGTTCGAGAGATTCCTCCTTCGCTAGATTGCAAACAAGCTGACAGGTAAAGCGACACAGGGCTTTCGCGCGCGCACGGTCCGGTACGGGTCAGTGGAGGCTCTGCTACGTGAGCTTACGCTGCACTTCGCGAACATCGGGATCGCAGACCAATTGAGCGCGCGAATTCGGGCTATTGCGCAAGAAGACGGCGAGAACGTGGGCGACTACGGCTTCCGAGTCGAAAAAATTTACTATCGACTATCGACAATAATCGATTCAGCTCCAGGCTTATCTGAGCTCGACAGAGAGGCTCGAAGGCGGCAAGCAGATTTCGACGTACTGGAGCAATTTATGTATGGCCTGAGAGCGCCCCTGGACCATCTCGTCCGGGCGAAGCGCCCCACGTGCTGGAACGACGCCTTTACCGCAGCCATCGAAACGCCTTTACGTCCGCCAAATCGGACGAGCATAGGCCGGCGGCCCAGATAAGACGAGCGGCGGCCGCGGCGGAGAGCGCAGACAAGGTCGAGAAGCCTCCTACATCAAGCGAGGAGAAAGGCGGCGTTGCCCAGGACGTGAGGGCAAAATCCTTTTGCTCATACTGCGACGTGCCTGGTCACGCACTGTACGAGTGCAAAACTCTCGTACGGGACGCCGCACAAAAGAGGATCGAAAACCCGCGCGGCGAACGCAGCAAACCGGAGCCCGGCCAGAGTTACGGCAGATGGCCGAACAATAGAAAAGGAGGCGGGTTTCGCGGCAACAATCAGCAGAATTCCGGAAATGGCAACAACAACAATAACGACAACCGTAATAACAACAACAACAACAACAAAGACGATCGCCGTGACAACCGAAAGGAAGGCGGCGACAGCGCTGGCGACCAGCGCGATGCCAGTCAAGGCAACCAAACCAAGCCTTTAAACTAATGCGACGCTCGTCTCGTTCCCCAGACGATGAGCGTCACGCATTAGATAAGAATAAGAAAATAGTAACGAAACTGATACGAACTCAGAAGAGCGATTCGAAGGAGATCTCATCGGGTGGCGACGCCCCTCGCGCCATCGAAATCGCAACAGCTAGCGACATGCTCGCTTTTGGCGAGAATATCTCGGAAAGTACGACGAACGTGATAACAGCGAAAACGTCACAGGTCACCGCACCCGGTGCATCCCAGAATCAGCAGGAGATGGTTTCCGAAGCCCCACGGCCGGATCAGAACCGTGCGAAGAGCAACTCGTGCAGCCCCCAGCTGTAAACGGTGAAATGTCTCCCGTCCCAGGTCGCGCCAATCGTGATACTCCGCCTGAGTATACGACGATTGAAAGACTGCAAGAGTCAAACAAGTGGACCAAGGGTTACATTACTCTCATCGATACACGCATCAACGCCCAGGGCGAACCCGGCGTACGAGCAGCTCATGAGCACGGTTACAAGTTCGACTTGCATGTCGAGGAGGCCAAGCTGGTTGATGATAGGATTCTACCGCAGCAGTTTCCCAGCGCGACCCTCCCAGAGAGGCCCATAGCAGCTGGAGTGAATTGCGAGGACCTGGAGTCACCAGATGACTCGGACGCATGCTCATGCTGCGCGGACATACGCTTTCTCACGGCCGGGAGATCCCCTCCCATAATTCATCTAGAATCCGAGCAACTGCTGAGCGGAAAAGCCAGCCTTTTCGTCGATTCAGGAGCAGACGTGTCGGTTATCAAAATCGACAAGCTAGCGAGAGGTGTCCCAATCAACTACCGACACAGAATCGTGATTCTCGGAGTCACTGAAGGCCACTCACGCACACTCGGGATCGCCACTATAGACTTCCACGACGTGTTGTGCGACTTGCACATAGTGCCCAGCGATTTTCCAATCGAGACGGATGGAATCATCGGCTGGGACGTCATTAATGCCCTCAAAGGCAGCGTCGACGCGGCTAACAAATGCCTCCGACTTGGGGAGTTGACATTCCCGTTCGTGGAAGAGGAGCGAGTTACAATACCACCGCGAGCAAGGATGGTGATTAGCTCGATCGTATCCAACGCGGACGTGGAGGTTGGATGAATACCCCTGCAACAAATTCATCCCGACTTGTTGTTCGGCAACTGCATCGCCGAGAACAGGAACGGTCGAGCATTCGCTGAATGTATAAACACAAGCGAGCAGGAGGTGACGATCCCAACCCCAGTAGTAGAAATTGCGGCATGCCACGCGGTCCCGCAGAACCCTTCGCGCCACGCCGATGGGGACGGCCAAGCAGAAGGGCGAACGGACGGCCAGGCAAACATTAGACGACTGACCGCCGACAAGGAAAACCGTATGAATTATAGGGAGGTCGAGCTTCTGAACGAGAAGCTCCAAGCAGACGACGCAGCTAGAAGAGCGAGGGTCGACAAGATCCTACAGCTTGCCGACCTCGAGAGCTGCAACGAAGAAGAAACCGAGTTAATTCGGGAAATCGTCGACGAGTTTGCCGGCGTATTCGGACTCGAGGGCGAGCCGCTGCCTGCAACACACTTACTTCGGCACGAAATAAACTTGAAGTCAAACATGCCAGTGCGAACAGGCCGCTATAGATTCCCGCCGGCCATAAAAGAACACATGATCAGAGAGCTGGCAAAGCTCCGTGAGCAAGGGATAGTCGAGCCCTCCAATTCCGGCTACTCATCATCCCTTTGGATAGTCCCGAAAACGCCGGACGCCAAGGGCAACAAGCGGTTCCGCTTGGTCACGGATTTTCGTGCGCTAAACGAAGAAACGGAGGGTAGTTGTCACCCCCTGCCGTTCACAAGCGATATCTTGGAGCACCTGTCCGCGGCAACATACATCACGGTGATGGACTTAAAACAGGGCTATCACCAGATCGAGATGGACCCGAAGTCCAAACAACTGACGGCTTTCTACGCCCCGGATGGGAAATCCGGCAATCAGTTGTTGCAGTTTAAGCGCATGGCGATGGGCCTTAAAGAGGCCACAATTACTTTCACCCGTGCCATGAATTTGGCAATGAGAGGCCTGCAAGGGGAGGAGGTCGAAGTGTACTTGGACGATCTGATGGTCTTCAGTGAGACACTCGACCAGCACGGCGATCGGCTGCGCCGGGTCCTGCAAAGACTGATCGACGCAAACATGACAGTCGGGCCCTTCTGGCAAACCCGCCCGTTCTGAAAACGCCAGATTTAGACCAACCATTTCTGGTGTCGGTCGATAGTTCCGATTTCGCTCTTGGTTGTGTGCTTTCGCAAGTACCCCTGGGCGCCGATCAGGCCGGCGCGCAGTGTAACTTAAGCCGCACTGATACCGGGGGAGCAATGCACTCACACGCAGCTGGCATGATAGCCTTCAATGACGTAGACGCGTAGCGCACGGCCGAAGCGATGGGAACTGCTCGATCAGCTGACAGTGATATCCTCGAGGACCTAATGGATGCCGGCCCGCGAGAAGATTTCGAGGGAATCCCGCGTAATAACGATCGGATGCGTGCCTCCTCGGAGGAACGCTCATCAGCTTCATCCGCAAACGTGCTCGTGCAAACGTACATCAGAAAGGGCCGGTGCGCAGAACCGCATATCCTGTGGCGAAGGTGTACAGACATCCCCAACGACCCGCCAGGAAACTGTCTGTTTTTCTCCCTCATCTGAGCGGCTAGACTGAACATGTCGACAGTGGACCTGCGGCGTCGTCTACTCGCGTCTGACAAGTTGCGCGCATGTGGCGAGTATACGGCAACCAAGGCCATACTTCAATCAGACAGCGAATGGGGAAATGTCGACTGTGTATTCCTTTTCGCGCACGAATTCAGGATGGACGTGTGCATTCATGTCAAGAGACCTGACTCAAGCACAGCATTTTGACACATCGTAGTGGCCACAGCATACGAGACGGTTCACCTCCACCTTGAAGGCCAGCACTTCACGCCGTACGTCCACGCAGACATACCTGAGGAGCGAGCGCACGGCAGTGGGCCAAGACAGAACAGGCCATCATCGCCCGGCGGCGAAAATAGCCCCTCGTTGTCTCCAGTCCCGATCGGACTCGACCGAAAGAAGCGCAAGCCCGAAGCTACACCAAATCGAAGGCCAAGCTACGACAACGCAGAGCAAAGCGAAGATGAACAGCAGACGGTCGCCCATCAACAAGTAAACGCCCCTTTGGGATCGCCCAGTGACGATTTCCAAAGGGCTGCAATGACGGCACTGCCCAGCAGCCACTCATCGTCATTCGAAAACGACGACGGCAAGGTAATCACACCTGAGGAGCGAGGCAAGTGCCCCAACGGTACGAAGCAACAGCTGCCGACAGAGGCCGAGCAAAGCCACGCGTCGGACAGCGACGGGCATTCCAGTGGCCATAGGGTTGGCATCACCGACGCCGCCCTGAAGGACGATGCGCTAAGACGCTACGTGGTAGCTCGCGCAAGGCCGCCTCGTGAGAAGCCGCCATGGGCCATACCCAACGACGAGCTTCCTCCACCGTTTGTCCACCTCGCTCAGCTAAAGGAACATCCCTTCGCGTATAGGGAGAATCTGCTGGTCCTCTTGGCCGCGGACATGGCATTGTCCACGGAGGTGCTTCAGGCCCTTGTGAAAAGGGGCTACTTACACCCAGCTACCCTGAGCGACCAACAACTAGCAATCGGCGAAGTGAGCGTAACCCATTGCGCAGGATTGTCGATATTTGGGTTGTGCGTGAAGAACTACATCACGGAGAGACCAATGCGCAACGATCTGCGAAAAGGTTTGAAGACCTTCAAGGGTCTCGTGGTGAGCCAAGCCATCAAAAGCTTCGCGTTAGTCAGAGACCTAGGGATGCTCAAACTGGCGGAGTGGGCAGTGTTCACCGACATTTTCGACAGCATATTTTCCAACGAGCCAGTGGTAGCAGTCCTATACCTAAACAACCTGCCGGTGCCGCCGACGAAGGACAGGTACAAGCTGATTCGGCAATACCACGTAGCAGCCCTAGGAGGGCACCGAGGAATAACCAAAACACACGCAAAAATCGCGAGAGATTTTTACTGGCAGAACATGCGACATGAAATAGCGCAATTCGTCGCCCGCTGCAAAATCTGCCAGACAAATAAGCTGGTCCGAGTGAAGACTAAATTGCCAATGGTCATCAGCAACACCCCGGTGTTCCCCTTCTCCCAGGTCGCCCTAGACTTCTACGGGCCTCTGGAAAGGACCAAACGGGGAAATAGATACATTTTAACGGCGCAAGACTTGCTTACGAAGTTCACGTTGCTCACGCCCGTGAAAATGGCAACGGCGGAAGAAGTGGCGAGAGCCATTGACAGAAAAGCTTATCTGCGTATTTGGCCCCCCGGAAGCGATACTCACCGACCAGGGTACGCATTTTCAAAATCGCCTACTGGAGGAATTCGCGAGGGTATTCGGGATCCGCAAGTTCTGCACGACCACCTACCACCCACAATCGAACGGGTCGATCGAGCGTATGCACCACACGCTCACCGAATACCTCCGAAAATACGTAAAGTCCTTCAGCGACTGGGACCAATGGACGTCCCTGTGCCAACATGCTTACAACTGCACGGAGCATGAGGGAACGCGCTACACGCCTCACGAGCTAGTGTTCGGAACAAAACCGCGCACGCCCTCCAGCTTTCCGCGAGAAGGATCCGTAGCTACTTACAATGAATTTATCGAGGAAGCCACAAACAACCTGGCGGTGTTGCAGATGTCAGCAGCAATGAACCTCGTGCAAGCCAAGTTCAGATCGAAGTATTACTACGACCGCAAATTGAATATCAAGCATTTCCGGGAGTACACAGGGCCATTCGAAATTGTCAAGATAAACAGCCGCACGAACAACGTAACCCTGCGCATCGAGAATGTCATAAAAACCGTGCACATAGACAAGGTAAAGCGCGCAGTAGAGTTCCTGTACGAAGTAGAGTCTGAAATAGACCACCCCGCAGAATAGTCGTTTTTTTTATCGTTTTTTTTCCGCAGCAACGGACGTGCAGCTGCAGAAAAAAAACAAAGATAAAAAAAGCGACACGAGATCAGCCCAATCCCGCGCAAGCCCCCTCCCGCGCTGCTAAAACCCCCCACCCCCCCCCCCCCCTCAGCCCCCACGCGGATGGTCACTCATGCACACGCTGGCTCACCTTCAAGCGCAAGCCCCTGGCGCGTCACAGATCAGGCGCAATGCGGGAGTGCCGGCCGACGACAGCGGCCGAGCGGCGACTCCTACCTGCCAAAACACTTCCAGCGCGCAATTCAGCTCCGACCGAGCTGGTAATGGGCCTATTGGATAGGGTAGCACTCCCACATATAGGCCACCAGAGAGTGGAATTTTGATGCAGCCCTTAGTTGCAGAGCTACAGCCCGTCTAAGCATCCGCACCGAGCGGAGATTAGGAAACGAAGCCGCATACGCACAGCCTTGCCCCCTACGCGCGTGAGGGAAAAACGCCAGCCAGATGGGCATAGCACGCACAGCCAAACCGCATAATGGCGGACACTGTAGCTTAAGCGCGCTGCGCGCGCAAGTGTGTGAGGGGCTAGACTCCAGTCGGCGCGTGCGCTAGCGTAAAAGGGACGGGCGCCTGCAGCGGCGACCACCTAACGGGTGGCGAATTAATACGCCAATGCGCATTTTCCGAGGAAGCGCTCCGCTTACAGAAAAACGTACATGCACATGTGCACAAGTAGTAATAGTTTATTTTCGCATGCTATATTAGTTACTATATTAATGCTATATATTACTATATACTATATTAATGCTACATATTATGTTATATCAATCAATTATAACGCATTATTAATATAATAATTGCTATGTTAGTTACTATATTAATGCTATATTAATTACCATATTAATGCTATATATTATGTTATATCAATCAATTATATCTATAAATTCTTAAGTTACGGACATTAGCTATAAATCGCATTAAAAACTATAAAGGTGTCGGTAAAAAAATGTTGCTAATAAGTTGTAATATTAGAATAAGTGCTATTGTACGAGCTCTGCCTTGAAACTTGTAAGGGTAGCAGCGGCTACCCCCCACATCCCTGTTACGGACCCTTTGGTCTCCAATCCCTATCCTCTGCGTGGGCGCCTCGCCCCGCTGGCATCCCGTGATTCCTAATCACATCTCTCCTTTCGGAATCCCAATCCAACCATTCCCCCGTTCTATCCTAGGCCTAGAAAACCTGGATATAGCGAAACTTCTGCAATTCTCGGCCGGCATAATCCGTGAAAGTTTATTATTTTTTTTTTTCATACTGCATTTACGTCAGTTCGGCGCGTATTTTTGGTTTGTATCATTTTTTTCCCGGTCGCGAGGACGCTGTGACCGCCGCAACATCGGACGTGTCACGTACGAGACATAGGCTCGGGTGATTCCAGCGTCCGGTGACCGGAGCTGGCGTCGATGCACCGAATGCATCGTCAGCAGGGAACGCGTCGGCCGAGAGATTCTCACGGCCAAGGAGTGCAAGCTTGCACTTTGGCCGTGAGACGCCGAGTCTACGAGTTGCATCTCGCGGACAGCGTCGGCAGATACCCAGCGACCCTCGAACTAGGCAGTGCTCCTCCTTATGCGAGCAATAAACACAAACTACTCTCAACGCTTGTCTTGTGTCCTTCGGTCCGTAACAGTAGTTAATATATCAGTAATGCATTATATATTACACATCTTATTTTATATACTCAGCGGATGAAACCCCTTTCACACATTAAAAATAATAATTATAGTGGTAAACAAGGCTACCACAGTAAACTCTGTTGATCATACGTTGCTTTATCATCCTAAGTATACGTCGAATCACCTGTAACAGAGAAGGAATAAATTAATTTAAAACAAAGAATTATGTTCTTTTATTTTAAAGTTAATTTAATTAAAGATAATTGAAGTATACGTATCTGATATAGTGAGATCCGTTGACAGTATATTTATATCCTTATCCATATTTTTTGTAAATGAATTTTTGCACTTGAAACTTTTTGCAGGTTCTAGATTAAACACTATTGCACACGCGTAGTACGAGTTTTATCGGCTTTTAGCGCGTTTTAAATAATATAATTTATCTTAAACTTGGAGTACCCACGCGAAGGTTATTAGCTAGCAGAAATCATCAGTTGACCAATATTTCAAGTTATACTTAATTATGGCACGAAAGTGAGTTGGCACCAGTTGTCTCGAAAGTAACCCTCATAACCGCGCGAAAATTTGAATATGTAATTTCAGATGAAATAAAGTGCTTAAAAATAAAAGTGAATTTTATTATAATTATAAATATTCGGTAATATCTCGCTCGTACACTATACTAAATAATTTTATTTCAGGTGATAGGATACTACTGAAAATGGCTGTAATAGCAGTAATAATACCAGTCTGAATAGTTTACGTCGAATAAAAGTATTATATATGTAATTTATTATTAGATACCTTTTAAAAGTAGTGAAATCTCCCCCCTCCCGCCACAAAAAACCTTTTCAAGGTAAATGGCTGGCAAGTATAAGATTGTTTCTTTAGGTAAAAATTAAAAATAAATTTCAAACTCGTAATAACATAAAGTTAATTTTCGAACTCTCAATAATCCATATGTGGTCAAAACTGAAAGTGTTTTTTCTATATATCTATTTCATTATGTAAATTTAAATTTCATTTTCAACTCTCGATAACCTTTATATAGCCAAAATCCTAAGTATCTTATTCTGACGGTCATTTCATTATATTAATTCAAGATTTAGATTAGATGATTGAGCCTTCATTGTATGAGGTTATTAATAAAAGTGGTAATAATAGTGTTTATAAAACAGTGATTAAGAAGGTATTTATAATTAGTTTAAAAATAATTATGTTATATGCGTAAAGATCTTTGCGCTAAAGGTCTATTGGATAGACTACCATTTCCTTTGGGTCAATTCTCTATCATATACCCATTTTATACATTTCAATTTGAATTTTAACAAAAGAAAGTTGTGATCTCAATAAATAAATTGGCAAGTTTCTTTATAAAAAGCAATAGTTTTGAAAAAAATAAATGAGAGTTTAAATGGTGGAAGGAATATCAATGTATATGTATATATGTATATATATGACTGCAATGTACACTACTAGGTAATATTCGTAAATGCCATAATTATTATTTTTATTTAAGCAAACACAAAACATGTTATATAATATAATACATGTAATACAAAAATATAAGTTTATTCATCTTATCATTTTCATAAAAAATGATATTTTTAAATAATTTTATGACATGCTAAAAGTGCTAATAATAGATGGTAATATCATGTATTTGTCCGAATTAATAATGTAATAGGACAAGATTGTTTCGCTTCCTGAAAAATCAGAATTATAAAATTAACTAATTTTCATTATTTCCTTTTTCTGTTGTCAATTATGAAAGCACCAAGCGGATGTACACTATACTCTAGTTAGTGATACAGTAAATGTGTTGTTATTCTTATTCCATCAAAATGTATAACATGTTTTCAGGACGATTATCTATAATTAAATATGAGATTTAAATATTCTGTTATTAACTTATTAGATATCATCCTCTTCATTAAAAAAAAGAATAATTTTCCATACAACAAATCTATCTCGCATGGTTAAAAAATCAGAAACAATTTCTATCATGTAGAACACAATTTTTTTTATGGAAAAACTTGCCGTCCCGTCGTTTCATGGATAATCGATAAATTACTAAATGTCAGTGTAATCAGCAATATTGTAATTATTTAATGCGAGATAGATTTGTTGTATGGAAAATTATCCTTTTTTTTAATGAAGAGAATGATACCTATTAAGTTAATAACAGAATATTTAAATCTCATATTTAGTTATAAAGAATCGTCCTGAAAACATGGTATACATTTTGATGGAATAAGAATAACAACACATTTACTGTATCACTAACTAGAGTATAGTGTACATCCGCTTGGTGCTTCCACAAGTGACAACAGTAAAAGGAAATAATAAATATTAATTAATTTTATAATTCTGATTTTTCATGAAGCGAAACAATCTTGTTATATTACATTATAAATTCGGACGAACACATGATATTACCACCTATTATTAGCACCTTTATCATGTCATAAAATTAAGAATTATCAATTAAGAACATCATTTTTTATGAAAATGATAATATGACTAAACTTATATTTTTGTATTATATGTATTATTTTATATAACATGTTTTGTGTTTGCTTTAAAAAAATAATAATTAACGCATTTACGAATATTACTTAGTACATTGCAGTCATATATATACATATATACATATACATTGATATTCCTTCCCCCATTTAAGGGGTTATGACAGTGTTAAAATTTTGAAAATACCGCTGCCGCTTACAATTGTTTTTAGAGTCCTCTACATATACATTTTCTCTTAACATAATAATATAATTACAATGATAATGATAATAATAACATATGACACAATTCTAATAGATTATAATAATAATATAATAATATAACAATGTTTTATTATTGTTCGGTGCTATAATAGTATAATAATAATATAATAAAACAGTAATTGTTATTCTTCATTAGTATGG
Organism: Philotrypesis tridentata; assembly: GCA_018906965.1. Classification (NCBI taxonomy): domain Eukaryota; kingdom Metazoa; phylum Arthropoda; class Insecta; order Hymenoptera; family Pteromalidae; genus Philotrypesis; species Philotrypesis tridentata. The sequence goes on from JACCIB010001203.1 coordinate 40,112, forward strand.
TACTAATGGCCTGTAATAGTAATGGTGAATATAATAACAATTTTATATCTAATACTAGAGTTGTCGCGATAGTAGGTTTCTACCTTACTGCGGCTTGGCTACGTACTCTATTTGTCGGCTTCTAGCCCGCGCGAGTTATGATATGGTTATTTTATTTTTTTTGTCTTTGTTCAATAGTTCCGAAATGACGAATATCAGCGTGTCGTCAGTCACGAGCGAGATTGCCGCTCAGATGCCCTTCTACTTGTTCGTGACGGGTGATAGGCCCTTTTTCCGCGGGTTCCATCCTCTTTTGAGGCCAACCTTTAGGGTTGTACCTATTTCTCGCGAACGGGGCTTTGTACGCGGATTCCCTGTTTACGAAAGTTGGGCTCTTTACCCAACGCGTACCATGGCGTGTTGGGTTTCGGTCCTATTTCGCGGGCTCGGCGCTTTTCCAGGGCCGAGACTTTGGGGTCGTGTATCTCGCGAACCTCGCCGTTCGGAGAAAAGGTGCCTTATCAAAAGTATTGTGTTTTGTGTTGATTTATGAAATTCCGTCGTAACCCGAGCCCTATTTGGGTATTCAGTCCTAAATAGGGTCTCCGATGTGATCCGCTGTGACTTGCTTTACGGGTATTAGTAACTCGCCTTTTTTTTGTTTTGCGGCACGTCCGGTGCCACAAAAAAAAATGGTAAAAAAACGAGTAATCCCCGGGGTGTCCTAGCGTCCGATGATTTCGATTATCGTTTCATTAATTTTGCTCTATTTTGGCTGATTTTATGTGACTTATCGCGTTTTAGGTCGGCATATGAATAATTTTAGGTATGTGCAATTCGGCCACGCAGATACTTATTCGCTTGATTTTATTTTTTCTTGTGTTGCGGCCCACCAGGTACCGCGAAAAAATGATAAATATACGAGTTTTCCTCGAATTTAATTGCATGAATTGAGTTATTTATAAATATCATCTTGAAATAATCGCGTAATTTTTTGGGCCCTCTCGCCGATTTTTTGGAGCATAGTCTGGTGCCGTTGATCAACAGAGCCTCTTTAACTTCCCATGTTAGTCTGTGCTCACTCAGAGGCGCTCTGTAGGCTCCGGAATATATTTTAGAGGATTGCTCTGAATGAGTACGTACCCTGCTTGGAGAATTTAAGTTGACGGAGCCTCTTTAGCTTCCCGTGTGAGTCTATGCTCACTCATAAGCGCTCTATAGGCTCTGGACGAATGGATCGACTGATGAACGCTTTGTCGTGTGGTTACCTTCTCACCACCGATCCAGCTGCTCTACCGGAACTCGGTCTAGGCTCCCGAATTGAGGTTACCTAGGCTTATTCAGAGGATCGCTCTGAATCATTGGGCTCCGGTGTTGAGGTACCCAAATATGTATTTCCTTCTATAGGGTCGTTTTTAATAATTGTATGGCGTATTTCTATTCAAACGGTTTTGCCTGAACGGAAATAGCCACATCTATACAGGCCCTAGTCTCCGGCTAATTGTCCGCTTAAAGTACGCTACTCTATCTTTTTCTAAACTGTGCTGCCTGTTCCCCGATTGCATGAATTTATAAGCTGACTCTGCTATTTGACGGTTTTCTTCCACTCGCGAAGTTTCATTTTTCTTCTGCGCGATTCTCCGCATTTTGATATGCCCGGACCTATTCGCGATTCTCAATTCTCGATACGGTTCGTATTTCGACCATTTTTCGTATTCTAACTTGTCATCAAATTTCCGGCAGGCGCAGTATTTCGCGTATACCGGATGATCATATTTCGTTTTGGCATTTCTCGGATGTCTTTACCGATAGCATTTTTTTTTGTGTTAATTCAATGGTGCTTCTGAATTTTCGCCGACGCGTTCAAGCACGTGCAATCTTTTCGATTGATTAAGCTGATTTTATAAGCCCGGATCTTTGTGTTACGACGTACTATCCGATTTTCTATTACTCTACAAAAATTATAACGATATTTATATACTTTGTTATGCCCGACGCGCTATCAGTACATTGTCAATATTTTCGGCGTCGAGCGCCTTATCCTCCCTCTACTACTGGTGTTCAAGTTTTTTTTTTTTTGCTGACGGTATTTTTGGGGTGGCTCTGGGATGAGAGCCTAGCCCGCCGTCGAAATATAAGTATATAGTCGAAATATAAATGACTAAGTGGTGTGATTGCTCGAATAACGAAAGATGCGGCTTCAGCCTAGTTCTACTCGCGCATCTTTTATTTCTTTTTATAGCGCGGAAGATTCAGCTTCTAGCGTTTGCGCCGGACGGGATTGACGCTGACGGCGTCTGAGTATCCGCTCTCTTTAAAGTTCGCGTATTTTCCGATGTTACGTTGATTTTTTCCTCGCGTTTTGATCGCGTAATTTCGCCGATATTTGATGAGCTGGCGGGCTTATTCGGGTGCACGTTGTCGGGCTGTGCCATTAACGTTGCAATTATTCTTATAAGTTCTTCTACCGATTGAACTTGATTTTTAATAACCTGGCTTTTAATCCCATCGTCCGCGAGCCCTGGGGGAGATGTTGCATATTTTGGAGAATTTGTCCAAATGCCTTTAACGCGTCCTCATTGAATTCGGGTAAGTTTTTCAGTATTTTAAATACTCGAGCTGCTGCTTCATTGTTTGAGCAATCATCCATCGAGTCGGTTTCGGATGGTCGTTCGCTGTCTATGCTTATTGCTGGCGAATGGATTTTAGTTTCTTTCGTTTTGGCCCTATCTGCTTGTATTCGTAATATTTTTTACTAGTCTCTTGAAATGTAACCGCGCGGCTTGCTCGGGGCTAACTTTTTTTACGCGTAATACTGCAGGACGCCGTGCTGCGGACGGTGCACAACGCGTCATGACGCGTAAGCAGGTTGACTGTGACGGGGATCAGGATCGGACCTGTGAGCACGTCCAACACCAAGTACGCATGCGTTTTGCACGTAACAACGTAGAACACCGTGCTAGGTTGGTGCGTGGTGACTCACAATATTCCCTTGGTTACGGATTGATGGTTGCAAGGAAGGAATCCGCAGGCCCGTTCAGCACCAATTATGCACGAGTTTTGCACGTAACGACGTAGGACGCCGTGCTGGCTGATGTGAGGCGGGCTGCGGTATGTATGTGTGGGAGTTGGAAGACGACAAGGAATGCTGCTTCGGCCTAGGACTTCATTGGGGCTGAGAATGCTTGCGTTGTTCGCGTGTCCGCACGATGTGAATATTCGTCTTCAAGCAATCTTGCCGGGTACGCGGATCAGAACACTATGTACGCGGTATTGTAGCTAAGTCGCGAGTAATAATAGTAGAGACTCATCATGTGTAGAGTGCGATGGTGACGATCGATGGCATGGCTGCTGTTGTTCTGACGGTCTGCGGCGTTGCGTGGGCTGAAGCTGCCCTGACGATCCGATATGTTGCGGGATCTGGAGCTGGCCTGTTGAGTTATCTGTCGCGCTCGCTGACTGCTGATCCGCGTCAACGACTGAGTGCGCGTGATGACAGCTTCGTTGGCTCAGATGAGCTTTGTTGGCTCAGATGAGCTTTGTTGGCCGAGGTCGGCTTGTTGGCTCAGATGAGTTTTGGTGCGGGAGATGAGTCTGTCTCGCGTTGACCGAGTCCGTCTTAAGTATACCTGGCCACAATGCTATGAATGGCCGGCGCTCGGTGTATAAAATTTTTGCAGAGTTGAGCCCTGGTATGTAAGCGACCACGGGCCTCAGCGACGTCTCCTCCAATTTATGTGGTGATGTGCGTCGTGATTTATGGTTTTTCTCTCTGCCGAATAGTGGCGGCGAGAGAAAAATGTTCACGTTACCACTAATAAAGTGTGTAGCTGATAAGTCCTCTCTTTTCCTGCAGTTCTCTGTGCTGCAGGGATGCCAGATGTTACGGGGTGAAGGTGAGGTGTACCCAGAGACAGAGGCAGGATTGGAGTTATGTCGTTTATTGGGTTGGAGGAGCTCTTGTGTTTTTTCCGGTCGCTGGATGACTGGCTAGGCGAGTCGCCCAGCTTTGGCTCATCGGCTCGCCTGCCTGTCCCAAAAGTGCATCGCATGCACTTTTGGTGCGCGACTCCGCGCCGCGACGCTCGGTGCCGACGTTGAGCTGTATCGCATCGTCCGAGACACCGGACTCGTCCCGAGTTCATTGCTCGTGGACGTGACACTACACATCGAGGTCCTTGCTACTTCTTGCTGCAAAAACTTATCGGTATAGTATATTAAATAATTTTTATTCTACATATAATATTCGTATTTATACGCTCATTTATTTATTTATTTCACACGATTGGTTTTTTATAAAAGAAACTTGCCAATTTATTTATTTATATCATAACTTTCTTTTCTGAAAATGAAAATTGAAATTTTCATTAAATCAAAGGTAGTGAAGTTATTCTAAAAAAATTTTTCTGTTTACGTATAAGATGCATATTTCATTCATGATAGTTTTCGATTTTCCAAGTCGAAGTATATAAGATTAATTCTTATCAAGAATTTAAAAATTTATCTTGAGTTTACATAATGAAAATACTATATAGAACAAGCACTCAGAATTTTGGCTACATAAGGGCTGGGAAGAGTTTGAAAATTAATATTTAATTTAAACGAAGACACAATCTTATACTTACTAACCTTTTACCTTGATAAGGTTTTTTTGTAAGGGGGGGGGGAGGATTTCACTACGCTTAAAAGGAATCTAATATATAAACATCTGTTAAATATATTATAAATTTATAGCTTTTTAGGTAGAATCTATTTAAAACATTCCAGTTGTTAACTGTTGAAATAATCAAGATCAAATCTGGTCCAACAGATAAACCTGGAAGTTGTCATGAAATCTCTATGACTAATTTATTTACTAAAAATTTAGTTCTTTTCAATTTTCAGAGAGTACAAAGGACTTCTGCTATTTAAAAGGAAAAAGAACATATAAGTGATTAAGCCCATCACTCAAAAAGATAGTATGAATAGTTTTAAGCTAACACCATTGACTAGTTTTCAATATTCTAATTTTGAAACTTTTAAAAGTTGATATTTTAAAACTGGTCAATGCTATCAATTTAATATTTATCGACGGTTTCATTCGATAGAGAATGTTTCTCGATGATGGAGAAATCCTTCTTGAATATTATTTCAGAATGTAGAATCGTTCCAAGAGCATTTCGCGCCAATCGAAATACACTCCGGGAGTATTTCCTGATAATGCAGAAACCATCCGAGAGTATTTCTCCATAAATGAAATTTCCTCCAAGAGTATTTATCGACGATCGAGAAACCCTCCTAAAGTATTTCGTGATGACCGAAGCACACTTCGAGAGTATTTTTCTTCGATGTTCAAACCTTCCAACAGTACTTATCGACATCGAGAAAAACTCAAAGAGTATTTCTCCTTAATTTTTTTTTTTTTTTATTATTATAGCCTACCCAAGTCCTCTTTATGAGTCTTATACGGCTCTTCCCACTGCCCGATACCATACAATGGTACTGGCCAGTGAGGTTCCCTATAGTCGGGATGCATGTGCACCACATCGGAATGTAGTCCGCATGCATCTCAACTGGACCTACAGTTTAGCTACACAATGCATCCATAGATTGCGTACAGTGGGATCCGAACCACTCCTCAATGAAGTCTCCTTAATGAAGGAAATATTCTGCAAGAGAATTTCTCGATGACAGAAGATTTTTCCCAGAGCATTTCTCGCCGATAGAAAAATCCTCCAAGATTATTTCTCGAAAACGGAAAATCCCTTCCCACAGGATATCTTGAAAGTGGAGAAACCCTCCACAGTATTTCTCGATAACGGAGATCCGTTCCAAACTATTTTGTCAAAATAGAGAAATCTTCCTCGAGTATTTCTTAACAACATAGAATCCATCCGAGAGTACTTCTTGAAAATGGATTGACCTCACAGAGTATTTCTCCATAACTGAGAATCCGTCCCACAGAATTTCTTGAAAATGGAAAAACCCTTTAGAGTATTACTCGAGAACGGAAAATTCTTCCCAGATTATTTCTTGAAAATAGACAAACCTACGTAAAGTATTTCTTGAAAAGGAATGAACCCTCCAAAGTATTTCTCGATAACGGAGAAATTCTCCAAGATTATTTCTTGGAAATAGAGAAACCCTCCGAGAGTATTTCTCGATTATGGAGAAAATCTTCGAGTGTATTTCACAGCGATGGAGAATTCTAGAGTACATCTGTACGAACAATAAACCCTCCGAGAATATTTCTTGATAACGGAAAAACCGTCGGAGAGTATTTATTGACGATCGAGAAACTCTCCTAAAGTATTTCGTAACAACTGCAAAACCCTTCAAGAGTATTTTTCTTCGATGGAGAAATCCTCCAAGAGAATTTATCAGTGATTGAGAAAGCCCCCGACAGTATTTCCCGATAATGGAGGAAATCTGCGAGAGTATTTCGCAGTGATTGAAAAATCCTCCAAGATTATTTGTGAATAACAGAAAATTACTCCGAGAGTATTTTTGGATGTTGGAAAAACCCTCTGAGAGTAATTCTCGATGATGGAGAAACCCTACGAGCCTTCTTCTTGATTACGGAGAAATGCTCTGAGAGTATTTCTCGATGGCAGAAAATCCCTCCTAGAGCATTTCTCGACGATGGAGAAACCCTCCTAAAGTATTGTTCGTTAATGGAGAAATCCTTCGCGAGTATTACTTCAGAAAATAGAATCGGCCCGAATGCATATCTCAACAATGGAGAAACATTCCGAGAGTATTTCTCGATGGCAGAAAATCCCTCCGAAAGCATTTCTCGACGATGGAGAAACCCTCCGAAAGTAGTTTTCGTTAATGGAGGAATCCTTCGGGAGTATTTCTCGATAACAGAAAATCCCTCCGAGAGCATTTCTCGATAATGGAGAAACCCTCCGAAAGTATTTTTCGTTAATGGATAAATCCTTCGGGAGTATTTCTTCAGAATATAGAATCGGTCCAAGAGTATTTCTCAATGATGGAGAAATTCTTCGAGAGTATTTCTCGATGGCAGAAAATCCCTCCGAAAGCATTTCTCGATGATGGAGAAACCCTCCGAAAGTAGTTTTCGTTAGTGGAGAAATCCCTCGTGAGTGTTACTTCAGAATATAGAATCGGAAATAGCAAATATTAACTAACAGAAACTTATAATTCTGTTTTTCTAAAATTTTAATGATTTCAAATTGTCAAGCGGCTGCGTCTTTTCCTGCATGTGAAAAAGAGCCTCATAGTCGAACATGTGTGCGAGTCTACTAGCGACCTCTTCTAGGAAAGAAAAAAATTTTATGACCGGCTACCAAAACACATAAAAGTGTCAAAATCAAAATCCATCTTAAACTTTGAACTGCCACCATTCGATTGTTGATAAATTTTAGCAGTTAAATCGAAGCGTTTTAAAATGTTCGAATTTTTTCTGATTTTTAGAGAGCCTCGTCTGAAGTAGCTACGACTTTTCGTTACAAAATTAGCTTTTTTCCAAATAATTATTGTTATAGCTTAATAATTAAAGATTTTCGAAAAGTTTTTGCGCCGACTTGTTCTTGAATATTCATATTCCATGCTCAATTTTTGGCGTTTATTTTTTTTCATTATTAACGAGCTGGCAAGCTTCTAAATTTGGGCTTAAAAAAGTTGGTCGAAAATATGCATTTTTTTCGCTTCCAACTGCCAGCATTATGGCAATTTTGATTCTTATTAAACGCGAATCACACACTTTATTGATGAAGAGTTAAGCTTCAAAATGCTTTTTGTTACAACAGTATGCGATTTTTTTTTCATCAAATCATTCTACAAAATAGGCCGGAGTACTGATTTTAACGATTCGATATATTTAAATAGTGTACTGCTGCGCGGTTACGGAAACCACGGTAACTCCAATTGTAAATGCAGCCTTATGTGGTGCCAACTTCAAATGCTCCATTTACTGCTAGCTTCATAAGACGTATTGAGACGGATTAACTTCGGCGGTTAATTTGAATTCGAAAAAGGGATATACATATTTTTCAAACTTTATATAATTTTTTTAAGAAAATGTTACCAGCAGATGCAATGAAAATTGGTTTGCCGGGAAGCGAAGCGCGTATCAACAAGCTTCATCAAGAATTCTTCAAAATTTATGATGCTGGGAAGTT
>JACCIB010001204.1:0-48175 GCA_018906965.1 Philotrypesis tridentata
TGTGTTTTTTTCTGGTTTTAAAATACGTTCGCGGATTTACCGATTTTCTTTGTTGCCGACGATTATACCTTTCTGACATAAAATTATTAAAAAACGCAAAAACTTGAAATAAATAATACACATTGTCTTCGGCCCTGACCGCTCCTGGGAAGGTACTTTCAGTAACCTGACGGCATGCTGTGTACAGGCACTGAAAGTACTGAGGACATTTTCTGGAAAAATATTTCCACTTATTCGCATTTTCGAAAATGTCCTCGGGTATCGTGTAAGCCTCGGGAGGGTCAGGAACGGTAAAAACGGTATTTCCGGGCATTAAAATACGAGCATCATTTATCTCCTTAAAAGCATACCGATTGCAATTTCCGTCAAGAACGCAATCAGTCTGTTCTCCGCCCAAAAGATGCGAGTTACGTGCTCTTTGTGGGCGGAGAAGAGGCGGATTTACGTTTCCTGACGCAAGTGAGGAGCTCAAGGTCGCTCTTGGTATTAAATCTACATAATTTTCCAATTTTTTACGATAAAAAATGCTCGTTTCTTAAAAATTTTATCTAAAAATCGCGGAAAAACTGAGAGACTCCGACCAGCGGACTCTCTCGCAGAATAATGGTCGGCAAAGTTGTGGGATTGCAAGAGGGTCACATCCGAAAAGTGCTCGACTACCTCGATTCGCAGGTCCAAGCTTTCGGAGTGACCCTCTTGCAATGCCACGAGTCTGTCAATCGTATCCAGTGTTCCGCCTCGATGTTTAACAAAAGGCGGAAAATCGTCTGCACAACCATTTAAAAGCTCGTGTATAAAAACGGACTTGCTAAAACGTGTGCGTGGAATACGATGCTGAATCGTCTCATAGCAATGAGCATAGTCGAGCTCAGGAAAACCAGCTATTTCTTTAGCATCATAAAAATGGCCGAGTTTTTTTAAAAAATACATTTTACGCCACGACCAATCGGTATTTAAAAATAGTGCTTTGAGACGACGCAGTTTCAGTAAAATAGTAGAATCTTTGGGGCAATCGATTGTAAAACCAAAATGAATTTGTGTAAATAAAATAAAATATTTATATTGACTATTCGCAATCGAGTGTAGAAGGGTAAAAGCGCTATCGAGTTTTGATTTTAAACCGTGCTGACACCAGTAATAAAAAACTTCCCGCACAACATCTTGTTCGCTTAAAAATCGTTGTGTATAATATTCCACCGCAATAGCGAAAGAATAAAAGTCGTCCTCAAAAAGTCGTGCGGGTCTGTCGTTAAAATCGTTTCCCTTGACGTACTCTTTTTTTGTTTTAGAATTGTCTGGTAAACTATTAAAAGCGCGCATTAAAACTTTGTGGATGAAATCATTATAAAAATTAGTAAAATTTTCTGAACGTTCGACTAAAAACATTACGTACAAGGGATTGGATTGTAAAGTGCACATGCGAGCCTCGAACCAAATACAATTTTTAAAATCATAAGCGGTACTTTTAATTAAAATTTCTTGTAAATAATCTACGGCTTTAAAATTCTTCGTCGCTTGATAACGCGGTTTGTTAATAAAAAAATTATTTACGCAACCCGACTTAAAAGCTAATAAGTTAGACGCTAAAAAAAAAATAGAATCAACGTCGATAGGTCCACTCACGAGTTTTCTGGGGCACTCTCCAATTTCTAGTCTCGGCGGATCCAGCGCCGATTCCTCCGATGACTCCATTGTTGTTGACATGACTGTTGATGAAACGCGTTACATATTAGTTCTGCAGTTATTGAGAGAAAAAATATTATAAATAATTATTTCAGAAACTTACCAGAAATTGAAGGTGCCGCAAACAATCGACGTTGATTCGAAAAAAAACAGTAACAAAACGAGAAATAAAACTATCTGCAATGGGCTAAATTTAAAAAAAGATTACAAGAAAAACAATAAACAATATATAAACAACAACAATAATAAACAATATATAAACAACAACAATAAACAATATATAAACGACAAAAATAAACAATATATAAACAAGAAACAATAAACTATATAAACAAGAACAAAAAACAAATAGACTAGATACCAAAAAAAATTAAATAGACTAGATTTCAGGAAAAATAAGCTTGACTAGATTACAGACTAGGGACACTCCATGAATCTGAAACATAAGAAACTGTTAATTACAAAATAAGCTACTATTTCAAGGTGGTAAAAAGTTTAACTAACCTGTATCTGAGAGGCCAGAAACTAAAAAAAAAATAAAAGAAAATAAAAACGGCGAAAACGAAAAAAACTGCTTGTTGGATCTGAAATAAACAAATATTGAACAAATATTATTTATTGACAATGACGTACTAAAACTATACTGTTTACTTAAAGAGAGAAGAAGCTTAAACACTCACCTTCACTGAGATCGGAAAAAAACAAAAGAAAATGGGCTTGAATCTGAAATACATGAAAATATAACGATATTATTGTTGATGCAAGGACGACATGTAAAATATTCATAAGGACAACCGCAATCAGAATGGAAAGAAATTTTACTCAAAATGGAATATACAACAAATTACTGTGTATTTGCAATTATAAAACTCACCTTTATTCAGAGGCCCCAAAGCAGGAAAAGAAAATAAAAGAAAAGAAAAACGGAGACAACCAAAAAACTGCTTGTTGGATCTGAAATAAACAAATATTGAACAAATATTATTATTTATTGACAATGACGTACTAAAACTATACTGTTTACTTAAAGCGAGAAGAAGCATAAACACTCACCTACAACTGAGATCGGCAAAAACGAAAAAAAATGGGCTTCAATCTGAAATACATGAAAATATAACAGCGATATTATTATTGATGCAAGGACATGTAAAAATATTGACAAGGACAATACAATCATAATGGAAAGAAATTTTACTCAAATGGAATATACAAAAAATTACTGTGTATTTGCAATTATAAAACTCACCTTTATTCAGAGGCCCCAAAGCAGGAAAAGAAAATAAAAGAAAAGAAAAACGGAGACAACCAAAAAACTGCTTGTTGGATCTGAAATAAACAAATATTGAACAAATATTATTATTTATTGACAATGACGTACTAAAACTATACTGTTTACTTAAAGCGAGAAGAAGCTTAAACACTCACCTACAACTGAGATCGGCAAAAACGAACAAAAAATGGGCTTGAATCTGAAATACATGAAAATATAACAGCGATATTATTATTGATGCAAGGACATGTAAAAATATTGACAAGGACAATACAATCATAATGGAAAGAAATTTTACTCAAATGGAATATACAAAAAATTACTGTGTATTTGCAATTATAAAACTCACCTTTATTCAGAGGCCCCAAAGCAGGAAAAGAAAATAAAAGAAAAGAAAAACGGAGACAACCAAAAAACTGCTTGTTGGATCTGAAATAAACAAATATTGAACAAATATTATTATTTATTGACAATGACGTACTAAAACTATACTGTTTACTTAAAGCGAGAAGAAGCTTAAACACTCACCTACAACTGAGATCGGCAAAAACGAACAAAAAATGGGCTTGAATCTGAAATACATGAAAATATAACAGCGATATTATTATTGATGCAAGGACATGTAAAAATATTGACAAGGACAATACAATCATAATGGAAAGAAATTTTACTCAAAATGGAATATACAAAAAATTACTGTGTATTTGCAATTATAAAACTCACCTTTATTCAGAGGCCCAAACTAAAAAAAAAAAAAAAGAAAAGAAAAGAAAAACGGCGAAACCAAAAAAACTGCTTGTTGGATCTGAAATACACAAATATTGGACAAATATTATTATTTATTGACAATGACGTACTAAAACTATACTGTTTACTTAAAGAGAGAAGAAGCTTAAACACTCACCTTCACTGAGATCGGAAAAAAACAAAAGAAAATGGGCTTGAATCTGAAATACATGAAAATATAACAGCGATATTATTATTGATGCAAGGACATGTAAAAATATTGACAAGGACAATACAATCATAATGGAAAGAAATTTTACTCAAAATGGAATATACAAAAAATTACTGTGTATTTGCAATTATAAAACTCACCTTTATTCAGAGGCCCAAACTAAAAAAAAAAAAAAAAAAGAAAAGAAAAGAAAAACGGCGAAACCAAAAAAACTGCTTGTTGGATCTGAAATACACAAATATTGGACAAATATTATTATTTATTGACAATGACGTACTAAAACTATACTGTTTACTTAAAGAGAGAAGAAGCTTAAACACTCACCTTCACTGAGATTGGAGAAAAACAAAAGAAAATGGGCTTGAATCTGAAATACATGAAAATATAACAACGATATTATTATTGATGCAAGGACGACATGTAAAAATATTCATAAGAACACTACAATTACAATGGAAAGAAATTTCACTGAAAATGCAATGAAAAAAAATTACTATGAATTACGTAAAATTATAAAACTCACCTTTTTTCAGAGGCACCAAATCAAGTAAATATTCTTGAATCTGAAATTGATGAATGCAAAAATTTAATTATTAATACATGAAAGACATCAACTTCAGAATGCTACTATAAAGTGCAATCACAAAAATTATATCTGAAAAGTTGCATAATAAACATAAATGTACAGTATATTATTCACCGAGGGCAAGAAGAAAGTCTGTTAGCTGAAACATGAATTAAGAGTATGATAGACGAGAACGCGGAATGAGTCAAAGTCGAGTACTGCAAATACACGAGGGCACAAAACCTTTCTTTCCCTTGGTGGACATATTTTTTGTAAAACTTGTATTAATTTTCGCGTTTCGTCCTTAATGACAGGAAATTAAAATGATAGTTATTTTGTGCAGTAACCGCGGACTTGAATGACAAATATGCGAAAATTGTACATGTTTCAAAAATATACTTTGTGCAACTATATTTATATTTATATACATATGTCATTGTGTCTGCATAATTTTCTGTTGGTATCTTTCAAATTACAGATATTTATGCATACGTACTTTTATAAAGCAATAATCGCACAAATTCTGCTTACGTAAACGTTAATCAACGAATGTATGCAGAACTCCGAATTCCTGTACGATTTCGGGTGTGCAAGTACGGATTGACTTATTCATATATATATATATATAGAGAGAGAGAGAGCGGACAATTAAGTATACTTTTCCGGGATCGGGGTGAAATAGCTACATTCCATTAGCCATCCCTCACAGTGCAATAATGAACAAATGAGACTAACTTCGACTTGTGCAGAAAAAGTATACCAAGTCGATCCCGGAAAAAAATGTTGGGTAAATTTATGTCAGTATGTCCTCGCAAATGTTATTGTACTACTTTACGTTTATTTAAATATTACACTTTGATAAAATATATGAAACTCACCTTTATTCACGACGTGAAGAAAAACAATAACTGCATCAATCTGAAACACATGAAATTGTTGGACTAATATTATTATACACCATCCATGGAAAATGTATATGTAACAAACTACATGTTAACAATCAGTAACACTGTGAAGCCAAGAGTATCCCCTTAGCCTCGAGAATATAAGACATACTGCGCATCTATTTCTCACTTCGGAAAATGACAAACTAAATAACAATCATTACTCTGCACAAATTAATATGAAGCCGGTGTTAAACGTACAATACTTAATTATGTAACGTACAAGATGGATAATCACTAATTCGCCAGATAATTTGTAACAGCCGATCGAATCGGACCAATTTAATAGCATTACAATTGTACACAAATAATTTGAAATAAAATTTATATTCAAGTGTGTAGTGGAAAATGAAAAAAATTTAAGAATAATTTGATACAAAAATAACAGTAATATTACGACAAATATTATATCAGCTTTAACAATAATATGAAATGGTGTGAAAAATAACCTCTTACTCTCAAACTACTTTTCGAAGCACTGAAAAAATATTTAACTAAACAATGTAAAGAGTGGTCCGACAAATAAAATCACCTTTCCGACAGCTATCTTTCACTTGTATAATACGTTTAACACCGACCGGGAGATATAATTTGACATCAAGTAATCATAAAGCAAGAGAGAGAGTGGTCGGGGGGAAATACATATTCACCGATATCGCTAGAGACGGCGAGAATAAATACTGAAAGAAAATTCAAGTCGATTACCCGAACCGAAAATTATAAATGTACCGGCAAATTGTTATTCATGTAAATATAAACACGTTATCTGAAATCGTTTCAAACCATAGGACTCGATATAAAATGTATTCCTAAATTTTTATATATATCTATAATATCGATCATGTGTCACGAATGGACATAGATATTTATAGCGACAAATACGTATTTTACACATGGGCCGTACATTCAAGGTTTCCCTTCATAACAAATGCCAATATGTCCAATGTACTAATAAAACAATAACCATGAATGTGTTAAGATAATGCGCATGATAGGAAATATTTTTGTAACAAACCGATAATAAATCAAGTACACCTACAGAGAATATACAAACATATTTAATACCGAAACCGAAGAGAAACGTCTACATTTTATGCACACAGAGAAATTATGTCAACGCTCTGTTAATTGTAAATAAAAATCATAAGTAGATTCAATACACACTAGACTCCCTTATCAAAAGGAAATAAAATCTATGCCCATTCATAGGAGCATCCAACACTTACTATTTCAATGTCCGGTCTACGAATATTAAACAAGTGACAAATACTTTACATAATCAGTTGCTGCAAGTGAACGCGTTTATGGATAACTGCAGACTCACGAGCAATCAACAGAACAGAAAGAGTATCCGTACAAGAATTGGAAAAATAATGGAGCATTTAAAATTAGCAATACAAAAAATGTTATGATAGTCGTCATTTTCCAAGTATTTACAAAAATGATTAAGTAACATTTCTCTTAATCTATAGATACAGACACCGCTTTTCGGATACATGTATTGGTGTGCTACTCTAATGGTATTTACATCTGAATAACTACGGATTCGCTAAAGCAATCATCACACGCTTATGCTTCTACATGCGTAACTCATATAAATAAATACAGCGGAACACGTGTGCATTTAAAGTTAACCATTGCCCACAGAGCAAACTGATAAGTTATACTCACAGAAGGTCTTACCGACGTATAGTAAGTCTGACTATGACAACAATGCATGTACTTACAAAAAACTCATGGTATTTATAAAGTCATCCCGGAAACAACATGTCCGAAAAGCAATGGCTGTGTATATTCGTTTTGTCAGAATAAATTATGAATGCCTTTGCACGCCCATACGAATTCCTGAAAATATCGTATCAGAGTCAAAAAGCAAGATTACATCCTTACAAGAGACAAATTTGAAAGCGAACGAAAGAAAATAAAAATTATCTATAACTCCCAGACCGAATATTGCTCCTAACACTACCGTCGAAATTGCGCACTTCTCTGCAGGCACCTGCAAAGAATGTGATACTTTCGGAGCAGTCTGAGGAGAAACTTAATTTTTCAAATGGGTCAAACTGAGAGTTACTTGACGAAAGAACATTAGTGGTACGTGCTTACGCTGAATATATTATTAAAGCAAAGGCATTTTTAAAACAGATATTTTTAGTGCTGTATACAACTGCTAAGGAGAAACTATTTTTAAAATGGGTCAACCTGAGAGTTGAACGAAACGGGTATTAGTCGTACGTACTTACTTACGCTGAAGAAATTATAAAGCTAAGGTATTGTTAGTGCTGACGAGAGCTGCTGACAAGAAACTTTATTTTTCAAATGGGTCAACCTGCGAGTTGTTTAAGGACTCTCACACACACACACACACACACACACACACACACACACACACACACACACACACACACACACACACATTCGGCGGTCCAAGCTTTCGGAGTGCAAAGGAAAACTTAATCGTTCACTAAGAGAACTAATTATAAAGCTGGATCTGTGCAAAGGAAAACTTAATCGTCCACTAAGTAAACTAATTATAAAGCTGGATCTGTTAAAATTATGCTCAATGACCTTGAATCAAGTTTTTTGAAAGTATCTGATCTATTAAAAACTGATCTGAATTGTGTTGACGTTCTGGCAATCTGTAGAAAAAAAGGCATTTTTAAAACAGATATTTTTAGTGCTGTATACAACTGCTAAGGAGAAACTATTTTTAAAATGGGTCAACCTGAGAGTTGAACGAAACGGGTATTAGTCGTACGTGCTTACTTGCGCTGAAGAAATTATAAAACGAAGGTATTTTTAGTGCTGACGAGAGCTGCTGAGAAAAAACTTTATTTTTCAAATGGGTCAACCTGCGAGTTGTTTAAGGACACACACACACACACACACACACACACACACACACACACACACACACATACAAAGGAAAACTTAATCGTTCACTAAGAGAACTAATTATAAAGCTGGATCTGTTAAAATTATGCTTAATGACCTTGAATCAAGTTTTTTCAAAGTATCTGATCTATTAAAAACTGATCTGAATTCTACTGATGTTGTGGCAATCTATAGAAAGAGATTGCACCGCACGATTGATTCAATAGAACTACACGTGAAGAAATGGTTGTACGGCGCAGTATAGACATACGTCACCGAAAACTGAATCGTTGACTGAGAGAATTAATTAGAAAGCTGGATCTATTAAATATATGATTTAATGATCTTGAATCAATTTTTTTGAAAGAATCTAATCTATTAGAAACTGATCTGAATTTTGCTGATGTGGCAATCGTAGAAAGAGATTGCACCTCATGATCGATTCAATAGAACACCTGCTCGCTCGACGTAGGGTCTTGCGATTTCAGTTGCACGAGTGCACTTGTTTATGCAACTGTTATTGTAAACTTTTGTACGTACTAATATTCTATGATCCTTGTGGTATGGCGACGAGACCACTTCACTAAAACTATATCTATCCAGTTTTTAACGGACATTTTCAATTTGAATGTTACAGAATCATAATGATCAACGTGTATCATTTTAATGAGCAGGGAGAGCTGATGCCCTATGTACCGCCACCACTGCAGCCGGGAGAAGGCCGTGGCGTAGGTGAGTTGTCAGTCAGTCGCACATGGGTGTGCACCCGTCGCACATAGGTTCGCACTCGTCGCAAGCTCTACTGAAACATTCCTGTCGGGACTCTTGCTGGGATATTTTGTATTTCTGACAAGATTGCATGAAATCTTTATGAAAGATTTTCGGAAAGATTAAAAAATCTTTCAAGTCATTCTATGAAACTTACCGTAGAATAAATTAGCGAATGAGACAAGTAGTGGAGTCTTCAATGAAAGTACTGATAGTTCGAATGGAAATATCAATGAAAGTTATTAAATATTATCAGTTCGTTTCTTCATAATAGCAAATGAAAGTTAGATTTTTATTAATGAACCTGTATTAACAAACTTTTTATCTGACTCATTAACACGTTTTTGTAAAAACTATTTATTTTTGTAATTCTCAACATATGTATGCGAATAAAGTTTGTTTACACCTAAATGTATATATCAATTATGGTGCTCGTACGTTATAAGAACACTTTGTTTTATTTATTTATGTAAGTTGATTTGAGTAGTAAAGTAAATAGATGTACTACATCGATCAACTGCATACAATATTGAGATGTATTATAGAACGGCTATCGCAGATAGATAACCAAAATGAAGCTTAGTCTGTAAGATTCAAAATCGAAGAAATAATTCAGTATTCCAATGAATATCAAAAAATATTGAGAGAAGGAAATGTCCTGAAAAGACAGTAGATGATGATTCTGACCTTTTTGATGAGACTATAGATAACTACCATCAATCAGATTTATCTGCTTGCACTGATAGTTGCAGTAATAATTGCAGTCACTTAGATACTTTATTACAAGAACCGGCAAATGGTATAATTATACAACCAAAAAATGTAAGTTTACGAAAAGTACCGAGATAGTATGAAAATTGACTGATAACTAACAAATAACATCAGCGATGCGTTCGTATAACCTTTCCAGACACACCTTCCTGGAGTCGCTCAAGTACGCACGGGATTTGCGGGAAAACGAAAATGGTGGCGTTATTCATTTGTAAATATACAATTCTAGGATACAATATTATTTTTGCGAATTCACGCTAGGCACTTGGAAGAAGTGCGAGGTGGGCCGAGACGTCGATAGATTTATGGTGAGCCCGGCGTAAGCCAGGGTAAGCCCAAAGCTGTGCGGCCTTAATGGAGGTCCGGCGTGTGTGCTGGAGCCGATAGATATTTTTTGTACAACTGAAAAATTCATTATTGACAAGTCATAATGTATAGGTTATTGAAGTGCAAGTCAAGCCTTGATGGTCAGTAGCTTACACTGTAAACTTCATTTAATTTATCAAATCCATTACTTTAATAAACATTTTTTTATCAGATGATGTGCTATGTACTTTTTCAACGTGAGCGAAAACCTTTCCGTTCCTCGATTCGGCAATGGGAAACTATCCCCGGGGATATTGACATCGCTTGTTTCTCAGATGAAGGTTCTTAAAAGAAATTGCAGGCTCAGGTGAAGGATTTGCTCTTATTACAGTTGAACAGGCGGTTAGGACAGCAATCTTTGAACTTGTTAGTGTTACCTTTTAGAAACAGTCCCCCCTCTTAATTGCTGAGTGTAAACCAATATACACACAGACTGACTGACTGACTCAGTGACTAACTGACTAATTGACAAGTGTCTCCGACGCGCAAAGTGTACCGGCAACTTGGGCAATTTGAAAAATTCCCAGAAATGCTAAAACACTTGCTGTGCGTCGATCTAACAGTCAGATCTTGCTAGTCAATGGCTTAAACTGTACGAAATTCATTAACTTTTTTTCAACGGTTATCTCTCAGATGCTATGTATTGTACGTTGTCTCGTCCAAATAGTTTTAAATTAAGTTCGCCAACATTTTTGTCGATTAACATTTTTTTTCCAAGCCGTGGTATTTGTATCGAAGACTTTCTTCTCTTGCCTGCATCTCAACTGGTTTTGTGCTTCTATTCTTCTTTCTCCTTGTCCCTTTTGGGGAAACTGCATACGCGAACTTTCCATTTTCTTCGGCCCAAGATTTCTTTTGCTCATTCTCATGTGTAAATATGAGTTCTGTTGGTCTACGATTCATTCCGCTCGCACAACTATTTTTACGATAAAAAATGAAATCCATTGGAACATTTTCGGACACCAATAAAACAAAACGTGCTGCACAACATCTTGTTCTCTTAAAAATCTCTCTGTATAATATTCGACCGCAATAACGAAAGAATAAAAATCTTCAAAAAGTCGTACGGGTCTGTAATGAAAATGGTTTCGTAAAAAATTATTGACACATCCTAGGACGAAATACGGCACTTGTTCTCGAGCAGATAAGATTTCCGTTAAAGTTATAATACTCATGCTTTCGTTAACGAACCACGTACAAGTACGAGCAGTTCAGTACGAAAGCCAATTACTAAAGCAATAGACACACACAAACACACACACGCACGCACACACACACATCTTCACCGCCTACCGCGCCTGTCGCATGCATCGCCGTTCAGCGTCACTATGCGCCCTTCCCCTACGCAATATGAATATGCGCGGTCCCTTCTTAATGCTGCGCTCGTCTCGTCTCCTTGAAAAAAATACCGAAAACGTGCCTGACATTGTGCTCTTCGATTAGCCTGATAATAATGTACGCCTAGCGTAAAATGCAGACAATCATCGAGCTCCTCCCACGTTACACAGTTTACGATCGCAAACGTCACGACGAGCATTCGTCTGTGATCGTTGAAATCGTTGCCGCTCCAAAACGCTTGTCGAATAAAGCGAGGCCACAAATTAGTCGGCCCGACAATTCCAACGAACCGTGTCCAAGCATTACCGATTGTCCGACCTGCAGCTGCTATCACTGGCGGTCGGCCAGTTACAGTCCGCCGTACATGGGGTCTTGCACGCCGAGACGCTGCTGTCCGGCCTGCGGCAAGAATGTCAGCAGCGGCAGCTTCAGCGCGAGCTTCCAGCTGAGAAGCAGTAGGCCGCTGTATATTCACGTAAACACGAGGACCAATTACCCGCCCAATGAAGAACCTGGGAGTTGGAAAAATGCCACGAGCTACGTCGTACACGACATACCCTTGACTGTCGATGTATTCTGGACGGCGACGTGGTAATTGAGAAACTACCGGATCTGCAGCATCCGCTTCAACTCTTGCCGCTTCTGCAGCATCAGCTTCCACTCTTGCAGCTTCTGCAGCTGCTGCCTCTTCGAACGCTGCTTCTTCTTCCACTTGCTCTGCTGCAGATATCAGCATTCTTTCCTCCGTTTCCATTGCCTCTACAGACAATGCAGCTGCTATTAATATTTCTTCTTCTAATTTTTGTGATGTGCTCATACTGGTTCGTACGTTCTCTCCTCGCGGTTAAATGCAGCGAAAACTGCATCTAGAGAACTCATGCTTCATTGATGAAGCAAAAAGGTCGCCCAAGGCAGAGCATCGTACCAAGGGAAGGCTATATACACATTGCCAGCCGCCACAGCCAGCAATGGTTGGTTGGCTTGCGACTCCACTCCCTGGAGCCATGCATCCCATCGCCACCCACCATAGCTTAGGATTGGGAGGGTTTTATAGAGGACCCCACCTTGCGGCCGGGCGATGAAGCCAAGCCTCCGTTTCCCGTAGCGTACAACGTTCCCCAGGCACGCCTTCCTGGAGTCGCTGAAGTACGCACAGGATTTACGGAATAACGGAAATGGTGGCGCTCACCATCCCCGGGCTAAGGGTATCTCGGGATCGCCAAGTCCCGTCGAGTGGCAAAACGAATTGCCTCTCGCCCTGAGATTTGTGCTTGTAAGAGCACATCCCTCCACGCTCAGCAGCATTACACAGCGCTGACCACGTGGAGGTGGAGGAAGCATCCAGCGCCTTAGTCAGTCAGTCAGACATTACTCACATTTACCCGAGGTACTTGTACGTTCTGCCAGTGTGTCTGTTACTAAATGACTAAAGCCCTCATGCATGACAGAAAGCTTTTGGGCACAATTAGCTGAATGTTATTTAGATAACATTTTTAATGACGAAGCTGATGAACATTGAGCACTTTACGTTCAGCCAACTTCTCTCGCAGTGCCCAGAGTGAGCGATTAAAGTTCCAAGTACAAACTATTTCGGAACGTTTACCAATAGAGACGTTTGCCATAATATACAAAAACATTTGTCAGGTTAACCCGTTTTTAAAAATACTGTCTTCTTTTAAATCCTAACTTGCTTAATTTATTTTCTTATCTATTGCTGCTTTCGAGCGGTTCCGACAGATCATTTCATTGGCACAAACATCATAATGATCTTACAGAATTGCCTTTGCTCTCAAACTTGACTTTTTCTCGGTAAAAACTTTGTTTTTTATCTTTACTGTTTCAAATATGCAACTCTTCGACGTATGACAGTTCAGAAGTAGATGAGTCTGTACAAATGTTTTTTGCAAATTATTTTACAACTAGTTGAAATAAGGATTCTTGTAATTTTTATGAACCTCCATCAGTGGCTTTATAATCATTGAAAGTTTTTTTCGAGTCTCAGCTATAAAGCTATATCGCTGGAAAGCCCGACTCGCGGTGTCGATAACAAGCTTCATTTTCCACTTTATTCTAACTAAAACTATTTAGAGTAATTTCATTCATTTTATCGGATTCTGAATCTATTTCAAATTCTTTCAAAACTAATTATACGATCTTTGCTGAAATACATAGATACCTCGCTGAACAAATAAACTGCGCGGTTTTGACGTTACAACCAAGATTCGGTAATTTACAAGTAAAGAACTTGTCGCACATTTTATCACAAAGTATTGCACATAGAAATATTGTTCTGACTTTGCTCTTTCGGAAAGACAGTTCGTTGATTGAATAAACTGCGGGGTATTGAAATTAGCACAATATTTTTTAATTTACAAGTGAAGACTCTCCGCGCATTTTATCCTAATGTATTGTACTTAGAAATATTCTACGATCTTTGCTCAACTACATAGACACTTCGCTGAACGAATAAACTGCGCGGTTTTGACGTTACAACCAAGATTCGGTCATTTACAAGTAAAGAACTTTCCGCACATTTTATCACAAAGTATTGTACTTAGAAATATTCTACGATCTTTGCTAATATACATAGACACATCGCTGAACGAATAAATTGCATGGTTTTGACGTTACAACCAACATTCGGTAATTTACAAGTAAAGAACTTGTCGCACATTTTATCACAAAGTATTGTACTTGGAAATGTTGTATTGACTTTGCTCCACCAGAAGGATACTACTTTGAATGCATAAACTGTGGGATATTGAAATTAGCCCAATGTCTTTTCGTTTACAAGTAGGAGCATCGTTAACCGTCCTTACATAAGTACAGCCTTCGTACATAAGTGTACAGCCGTCGCACATAGGTGTGAAGCCGTCGCACATACTTGCAATAGTGCCTTTTTCGTCAGAGTATCAAGAGAACCTAGCTTTGATACCAGCTGAGGAAAGATCAGCGAAAGCCCGTTCTACGATTAGAGGAAACAGAATCAAACAAGAGCAACAACTTATTAATAAGCACAGAAGAACTCATCATTCCCTAAAGCAATAGTCATACGTCAGGAGACACTCGCACGTATAAACTCTCATGAGTTTCCCACAAAAGATCATTGTATTTGCTGAAATACTCAGTAACAAATCCCCCCTCCTCCGACAGGTAAAAACGTAGGTCCAACTAAACAATTTCGAAGTTTTCTTGTGAGAGCATATTGTATAAATTATATATATTATGTACCTGTGTAAATGTTATTCTCCACGAGAATTTCGACTAAAATGCTTAAACAAGCTATCCATACAAAACGAAAAGAAAGGTTCACTTAGAGAATTAATTGGAAAGCTGTATCTGTTAAAGATATACTTTAATGATCTTCAATCAATTTTTTTGAAAGAATCTCACATATTCGAAATATATCTGAATTATCCTGATGCTGTGGGAAAAAAGATTGCACTATATCATGGAAGCCCAGTTACTGTAAGGCGACTTCGGCTGCGGCAGGTACACATGCCCGCCACTCGGCTCGTAAATCCATGATAAAAGTGTTGTTACATTTTTAACTCTTCTTAATTTTTGTACGATCAGCAGATAACCTTATATCCCACTTATATGCAGTACTGCAATTGATGTGTGCGACGTAAGTACGTAATGTTCACGTAGAAGTGAGGGGTGTTGATTGCGCAAAGCAACATTATTGCAGCCTTGCAATCAATCCTTTCGAATCTAATATGATTGTGTCTGCAGGTGAGATAATGCAGTTTGGGGCCAACTTTAAAATACCCATTGGTGTGAGTGCGTGTGTGTGTGTGTGTGTGTGTGTGGATCAGTGGAGTAGGAGCCACTTTAAAAATTCTCCAAGTGTGAAAATGGGGGGGGGGGGCACAACCGCAGAGCAAGGAGCTGCGGTATATAAGTTAAACTCCTTTGGGAGATATGCATCAAGGTGTGACTGTGTGTATGTGTGATAGTGGAGTAGGAGCCACTTAAAAAATTCTCCAATTGTGAGAGTGACGTGTGTGCGTGTGTGTGAGATAGTGGAGTGTAGGGCCACTTTAAAAATACCCTATTAGCGTGATTGTGCGTGTGTGTGTGTGTGACAGTGGAGCAAGGGCCACTTAAAAAATACACTATTCGTGTGGATCTATGTGCGTGTGTGATAGTGGAGTAGGAGCCACTTTAAAAATTCTCCAAGTGTGAGATTGACGTGTGTGCGTGTGTGTGAGATAGTGGAGTATAGGGCAACTTAAAAAATACCCTATTCGTGTGGATATATGTGCATGTGTGATAGTGGAGTAGGAGCCACTTTAAAAATTCTCCAAGTGTGAGATTGACGTGTGTGTATGTGCGTGTGTGTGTGTGTGTGAGGGGGGCGGGGTTAAATGCATTAGCGGGTGGATAGGTATCGAAGCGATCCGAGGGTTGCTTGATATCCATTCATCCATTCATTAGGTAGGGTACAATTTATCATCATCCACATCACCACCATCGCAGGACCAGGACCAAGGAGGACCAGCAGCGAGGACATCGAGGAACATCGCGGGATCATCGGGTAAGTACCTTCCTCTGGGAGTACAATTATAAAGTATGCAAAGAGTCAAGAAAGTCTGTTGCCAAAGGCGACGGACTTTCTCGATTCTCGGCATGCAAGGGACTCGGCACTTTTGTGTCTCGAGGCTCGAAACAGTAGGGAATGCGACCAAGTGCAGGTGGGCTTAGGGGATTTCGGTTCTCGGATCCGTTTGCTTGAGCAAGGATGACTTAGTAAAGTTTATCCTTGCTTAAGCAGGCAGACTCGGTGATCGGTCCCATGTTGGCCAATAGTTATCCGGTGTCACACTCTCACGACACCCCACCTGTGCGAGGGAAGAGGGTGTTAGGCCGTCGCGAGGGCACAGCTTACGCCCGACCCTTTTCTCGACTTAGCCAGGTAGTTCTAAGTATTATTCGAGGTATGGCGGGGCAATTGAGGCAAGGCTGGTCGGACCCGGGTCCGCTCGCGGTACTCTGCCGTGGTGTAGGGCCGTTAGAGTAACACCTCTTGATTAAGGGGTGGGTCGCTCCTTATCATCACCACGGTACGATGCCACCAGTATCAAACATTGCACTGTCTCTTCTTCCTCGCCGTCCTCAACAAATTCAATTGCGAAGAATTTAGTATTGCATTAGGTAGGTGTGAGCTTAATAGGACTTCTGCAGGCTCGGGCAGGTAGGGAGGAGTATGGTTAGCATACTGCACCGTTAGGCCAGTAGGGTGGCCCTCAAGGAGTATTCGTATACTACCCGACGTTTTCTGTATACGAATAATCCATGTGCCTATTCACCGACGTCCACGTTTCCGTGAGGGCTGGGCAACGTTTTACTTGTACAGAGTAAAGCGGCTGATGGTGAAGGCTTCGCGTTGCAGGTTCGCGCTGATTCGAGGGGGAACATGTGAGCTACTCGTCGTTGGTATGGGATTCACAACGTTTTACTACCGCGTCTGCAGATTGAAAGGCTCGCGATTTTTCGCGAGGGATATGTGAGCTACTCGTCGTTGGTATGGGATTCTCATCGTTTTATAGGCGCGTCTCGGATTGTAAGGTCGCGACTTTTCGCGGGGGTCATGTGAGCTACTCGTCGTTGGTATGGGATCGAGATCCATATGTAAATGTCATAAAGGAAATATAAAGTTTGTTTCCTTTATTATTGTTTCAGATATAAAAATGGATGCCCCTATTGAAAAAAAGAAGAAGAAGGCGAGAAGAGCTGGCAAGCGGATTCAACTGAAGAAACTTGTCGAGCAAGCCGGCGATGTATAATTTCGTACAAATATTATATTACTATTTTCTTATTCTGTTATTCATACATTTTCGTCTTTTGATATAGAAAGCTAAGTGGGCTCGAGAGGTGTCCAACGACCTCGGCCTTCACGAGTTTCGTGACAAAGAATATGCCGAGGCTCGTCAGCAATTGCGCGACTTTCGCGACAAGCAGCAGGAGCAGAGGGACGACCGCGCAGCAGCAAATATAGAGGCCAACCGCAGGAAGCAGCAGCTTGCGGAGTATGCTGCGAATATGCCGAGGTCGGTGCTGGAGTTGGTAGGACCTGATGGAATAGAAAGGCAGGAGGCCATCCGTCAGGCCTACGAACTCCAAACGAGGCAAGCTGCGGAAGGCGCGCGCCCCAAACCGCGCGTTATTTCAAGCATGCTGCTCGACAAACCCGTCAAAGGTATGGTTTCTTATTATGCGGAAACTCAATAATGTGTTCAAGTGTCAATTAATCATTATATTTTCAGTTATCACTGGTGGTCCACCGGCCAATTAAGCGGAAACTAGTTATGTAGTAAGAAATTATTTTAATTTTACGTTTGATTATAAATAAAAGAATAAATATAATTTAAAAAACAATGTGCAATTATAATTATACCCTAATCTTTTATACTGAGCGCCTTCAACTTTTGATTTACTAACGCATTTTAATTTAGATTATAGGGTGGCTCTCAAGGAACATACGTATTTACGCGTAATAGGGTTGATCTATAGCTACGCGTGAATAGGTATGCTCCAAGTGCCTACCACCACCTCCCCGTTGTGAGAGCTGGGCAACGACGTACTTTACACTTACGTCGGCTGACGGTGGATGGCTATATTGTACTATTAAAATTATTTTCAATATTTCACATTGTATTTTAAGATATGAGTGGAGTAGGAGAAACTTAAAAAATTCTCCAAGTATGAGAGTGACGCGTGTGCGTGTGTGTGATAGTGGAGTGTAGGGCCACTTTAAAAATACCCTATTCGTGGATGTATGTGCGTGTGTGATAGTGGAGTAGGAGCCACTTTAAAAATTCTCCAAGTGTGAGATTGACGTCTGTGCGTGTGTGTGATGGACAGTGGGAGTATAGGGCCCACTTTTAAAAATACCCTATTAGCATGATTGTGTGTATGTGTGGTGACAGTGGAGGCAGGCCAATTTAAAAATACCCTATTAGCTGAGGTGATGTGTGTGGGTGTGGCGTGACAGTGGAGCAAGGGCCACTTAAAAAATACTATTCGTGGATGTATGTGCGTGTGTGATAGTGGAGTAAGAGCCCTTTAAAATTCTCCAGTGGGATAGTGGATGTATTTAAATACCCTATAGCACAGTGGAGCAAGGGCCACTTAAAAATACCCTATTCGTGGATGTATGTGGTGTGTGATAGTGAGTAGGCAGGCCACTTTAAAAATTCTCCAAGTGTGAGATAGTGGAGTGTAGGGCCACTGTAAAAATACCCTATTAGCATGATTGTGTGTATGTGTGTGACAGTGGAGCAAGGGCCACTTAAAAAATACCCTATTCGTGGATGTATGTGCGTGTGTGATAGTGGAGTAGGAGCCACTTTAAAAATTCTCCAAGTGTGAGATAGTGGAGTGTAGGGCCACTTTAAAAATACCCTATTAGCATGATTGTGTGTATGTGTGTGACAGTGGAGCAAGGGCCACTTAAAAATACTCTATTCGTGGATGTATGTGCGTGTCTGATAGTGGAGTAGGAGCCACTTTAAAAATTCTCCAAGTGTGAGATTGACGTGTGTGCGTGTGTGTGAGATAGTGGAGTATAGGGCCACTTTAAAAATACCCTATTAGCATGATTGTGTGTATGTGTGTGACAGTGGAGCAAGGGCCACTTTAAAAATACCCTATTAGCGTGATTGTGTGTGCGTGTGTGTGTGTGTGTGTGCGTGACAGTGGAGCAAGGGCCACTTAAAAAATACCCTATTCGTGGATGTATGTGCGTGTGTGATAGTGGAGTAGGAGCCACTTTAAAAATTCTCCAAGTGTGAGATTGACGTGTGTGCGTGTGTGTGAGATAGTGGAGTGTAGGGCCACTTTAAAAATACCCTATTAGCATGATTGTGTGTATGTGTGTGACAGTGGAGCAAGGGCCACTTAAAAAATACTCTATTCGTGGATGTATGTGCATGTCTGATAGTGGAGTAGGAGCCACTTTAAAAATTCTCCAAGTGTGAGATTGACGTGTGTGCGTGTGTGTGAGATAGTGGAGTATAGGGCCACTTTAAAAATACCCTATTAGCATGATTGTGTGTATGTGTGTGACAGTGGAGCAAGGGCCACTTAAAAAATACCCTATTCGTGTGGATGTATGTGCATGTGTGATAGTGGAGTAGGAGCCACTTTAAAAATTCTCCAAGTGTGAGATTGACGTGTGTGTATGTGCGTGTGTGTGTGTGTGTGTGTGTGTGTGTGTGTGAGGGGGGCGGGGTTAAATGCATTAGCGGGTGGATAGGTATCGAAGCGATCCGAGGGTTGCTTGATATCCATTCATCCATTCATTAGGTAGGGTACAATTTATCATCATCCACATCACCACCATCGCAGGACCAGGACCAAGGAGGACCAGCAGCGAGGACATCGAGGGACATCGCGGGATCATCGGGTAAGTACCTCCCTCTGGGAGTACAATTATAAAGTATGCAAAGAGTCAAGATAGTCTGTTGCCAAAGGCGACGGACTTTCTCGATTCTCGGCATGCAAGGGACTCGGCACTTTTGTGTCTCGAGGCTCGAAACAGTAGGGAATGCGACCAAGTGCAGGTGGGCTTAGGGGATTTCGGTTCTCGGGTCCGTTTGCTTGAGCAAGGATGACTTAGTAAAGTTTATCCTTGCTTAAGCAGGCAGATTCGCTGATCGGTCCCATGTTGGCCAATAGTTATCCGGTGTCACACTCTCACGACACCCCACCTGTGCGAGGGAAGAGGGTGTTAGGCCGTCGCGAGGGCACAGCTTACGCCCGACCCTTTTCTCGACTTAGCCAGGTAGTTCTAAGTATTATTCGAGGTATGGCGGGGCAATTGAGGCAAGGCTGGTCGGACCCGGGTCCGCTCGCGGTACTCTGCCGTGGTGTAGGGCCGTTAGAGTAACACCTCTTGATTAAGGGGTGGGTCGCTCCTTATCATCACCACGGTACGATGCCACCAGTATCAAACATTGCACTGTCTCTTCTTCCTCGCCGTCCTCAACAAATTCAATTGCGAAGAATTTAGTATTGCATTAGGTAGGTGTGAGCTTAATAGGACTTCTGCAGGCTCGGGCAGGTAGGGAGGAGTATGGTTAGCATACTCCACTTTCAGGCCGGTAGGGTGGCTCTCAAGGAACATATGTATACAAGCGGTTTAGAGCATGCTAAAGCACTGTCTGCATAAATATGTTCCAAGTGCCTACCACCACGTCCTCGTCGTGAGAGCTGGGGAACAACTTACAATATCGTACGTTGGCAAACGGTGGATGGCTACAATCATTTTTTCTCGAAATTCATTGCACATATTTTGTAGGTAAACATTTCCAGACATTTATTATGCATTAATAAAAGGATTGATAATTTAATTGTAAACCAAAAGACCGTCATGATAAGCCTGAATTTTGTACAATAATGAAAGTATTGATAATTATTATTATGAATTAAAATAAACGTCACGATTTCTGAACTTTCTGCAATAATGAACGCATCGATTATTTTATGAAGACAAAAGGCCGTCGCGATAAGCCTAATAAATGTATGAACATAAACTTCCTTCATAAACTTAATTTTGCAATCAATATTCAATTTTTTGTGATATTCTTTTAGGTGTTTCTAATGTTCAATTAACTTTTGATAATGGAATATTCGAGTATAATGATAATTTTATGATCTTCAACTTGGCTTTTCCGTAGCAAATCGAAACGTCATCAGATTATAATACATAATTCAAACTTTTTTTCGGAATGTGGCTACATTCCTGTTATAAAAATATCTTGACAAATAAATACTTTCACAACAATTTGGTTTACGTGTCCATTTCCTATATTTTCTTTATATACATACACATTTATATATATATATATATATATTTTGTAAGTTTCTATTCTGCTGCAATTAGTAGAACAGGATCATACAAAATGTTCAATTATTATTGAAGTCTTTAATATTTCATTGCATTTTAATATTGTATGTTTAAGGTTGAATAAATGACGATTCAAATTAGTTTTGCAAAATATAATTTATAGTCAAGTGTAGAAATAACAATGTCACAATATGAAAGTCTTGTGAATATATTGCACAAATTTAAGGGATTACAAAACAATGGAAATACGTGTTATTTAAATAGCGTTCTCCAATGCTTTTTCCACAATCAACATTTCGTGGAATGTATCAAAGCCCTTTGTTCTGAAGGATCGGATTGTAATTGTATAGCACATGCCCTAGGCAACGAGATGCTTGCATATTGCAAAACTGAGCGATTCTACGAACCTACAATCATATTAGCTCGTAGAGCAGGTAACCTATAGCCTACAATACAATTAGCAAATTCAATTTTAACAATATGATGCAAATTATAATAAAAGATTGACATACTTGAAACGGTTGTAACTTACTATTTATCTAATAACTTCTTTTTTCAAGAAATTTTCGATTCAACACGTGAGAATTTACAAAATATTCTCACTCAACAGCAAGATGCTGGGGAGTTTGCAAGACTCTTGATAGAGAAACTCATGTCTATGGGCGAGCATGAGAATCTGAAACCGCTCATAAATAATCTCTGCAAAATGGCCTATGATTGTACAAGTAGATGTCATAACTGTAATAATACAATTTATACAAACAGAGAAAATACTGTAATTCATTTCTTTAAATTTTGATACAAAACTTTCATCGCTGTTGTTTATAAAAAATTGCTTTTATTTATTGTAGTGTATATCCGTTTTGGCACAGAAGGTCTTGCATCTTCAACAGCTGATAAATGTCACTTATCTTTCGAGTATCAGTAATGATTATTGTCGTGTTTGTAAAACCCTTACGACACACAGTAATAAGACTATCGTTAAGCAAGCTCCTCGTATGCTACTTATCGACGTACAACGTACCATTTATGATGAACAAGACAATGTAGCCAAAAAGTTACAGGTACCTATAATGGTTCCTCGTTCATTGAAATTAGATGGAATCAACTGTAAATATACTTACATAGAACCTAGCTACATAGTTCACTATGGACAAACACCTTTCGGAGGTCATTATGTATCTATGTTGAATAGTAAAACCAGTCGATACTACATGAAAATGAATGACCAGGTAAATCGTCATTATTTACTCAGAATGGTATTGTAGACATTATGTCTTAAATTATATTTTCAGAATACGACAGTGGTTCAACAACCTGCTTTATGTGACACAATATGCTCATTCGTCGTGTACTCACTTGCAGATTCTGCGTCTAGCGATTCTGTCAGGTAATTCTTTTCGCTAAATTTTATACAATGAAGATTATTTTCACAAATTAATAAATCAAGAAATTTATTTAATGTCTCATTATCATTTTACAATTCATTAGTAACAGTCAGACAGTCCTTAAGCGTAAGAATTATGATCACGACACGATGGCACAAGAGAAGGACACCTTCTTACCTCGTCCACCAAAAGTTGCGTGTTTTACTGCACCAGCTGTGCAATACCCCACCATTGAGCGTTGGCAGTTTAAAGCAAAGGTTCGGGATGAGTTGGAAAAAATTTCTAATGGAAATCTTGAGAAAAGTACCAGGATTCCAAGACTAGAGGTGGATGGATTAGATTGGACCTTCAAAAGACCAGCAGTGATGGCAAAACCGGCCATGCCTGTAATATCCAACGTTAATCCATTAGATATGAAGGGTCCCATCGACATTGACAGTGTCGTCGTTGTGAGCCGTAATATTTCAGATTTTAGGCCCAACGTTAAGTTTTATGTGAAAGCAGGCAACGCGATCCATGGTAAACCTTGTCTTAATAAAAAAACAACTTTGAGGCTTCAAAAATTGGAGATCGGTAGTAGTTATTTGGAATGGTGTATTGGTGGCTATGATACCCGTCAGATTTTTGCGCTGTTTTGCTTTCGCGATGATCCAGAAGTAGACGTTCAGCATACGATAATTAAAAATTTTTGGATAATCGTTATATGGCGCGCTTTAAAAGAAATGCCGGAAAATAGTGACTTCAAGGAAGTCTTTGGCGATGAAATAAAGATGGGTGACAAAAGCCAGCAATTCAAGCTGACTGCAAAGGATTGGCTAGAATTTTCTTCCTTTGTTGATCAATACAGCAAAAAATTTCGCCCACAATATTTGGCAGATATTTTATTTTATAAGGCTTGTCATGGAGCGCGTGCTAAACCACCTATGACTATGATTGAACTGTTGAAGAGGGAGATTATGGCGAAGCCTAAGGGTCTCGTATTCACGCAGGTGCACTCGGGCGTTGTAATCAATGCCCCCTCTAACAGAATCTTCATTTTTAAATATGATATGGTTGAAAAGGTTTTAACGGGCACAATTAGAGCAAGTTCATCCTTCTATAAACAAAAGAATTACTTTCTTAATAATGCGGGATTCTTTCACGGATCTGAATGTCCACCTCGGTAAAAATTAATATTTCTACGCGTATTTTTATTGCACTTTTAAATAAGGTATAAATAAAATATAAATAAAATGTTTTTGATTCTAAAGTTACCCGGAGTTGGATTACATTCATTCGTATTTGATGAGAGATCACCGCATAATGGATCATAACCACCGAAATCGTTTTCTTCCTTTTATTTTTACCGGAGGATGGTCAGCCGATTTCAATAACTTTGCTAATTTGAAGGTTACTGCTGAACGTCGACTGAAGCAGGTTCGTAACATAGCGTCGTTTCCATTGAAAACTAGTACAATTCAGTACCTAATCAACAAGACTAGCTGTAGCTGTTCTTGCTACAAAGTAACCTTGATCATAATTCGCGCTTAGATGTAGGACAAAATTGAGCTTCTCACCGCGAAGGCTAACGTAGTTGGGATTCTAGCAGCAAACATTAACCCCGTTGGGTTTCCGGAAGAACGAATAACTAAGTAAAAGATTTTCATCTTAGGGCTATGGTAACATAATTTCAGGATTATAGAATTATTAAATCACGTTTAGAGACTTATTGATATATGAAAATAAACAATTAAATTCATGAATTATGCTGGTTATCGTGGGACAAAAGGTGTTAGTCTTCCGTTTAAAATTGAATTGTGCTAGTCTTCGGTAGTAGTGACGATGCCATTGCCGTCCCTTCTTTTAACATTCTTAATGTTACCGAAGATAAAAAATAACTTTCAGATCCAAAATTGGTTTTCAAATTTGGATAAAAGTATGGGAATGAGGTTGGAGGTCGTAGTTTCCTACGACAATTTTGAGCAACTGCTAACTGTATCATGGCCAGAGACTTTTGATTTAATCGACGTGATGAAAAGAATAAATAATTCAGAGACAAATGTGCATGAATTTGTCACCCCCATCTTACCAATTTTAACAGAATTATATACAGAAAATGGACTTGTTCAACTAGAGAATTTTACAAATTATATTACCGATTCATGCTTTCCTGAAATAGCGTTGATATGTTTGGCTATGCAAAATATTGAGTACCCAATCAGTATACCAAAGAATTACTTTTCAGCTATTCAAGTAGCTGATGAGAAATTAATCAAATTTATAGAAGGTCTATTATCTCCTTTTAACCCCTACTTTCTTAATAAGTTTCATTAACAATTAAATTACATTGCAGGATCCTTCTATCGATACGATGGTAACTTGCTACGCAAAGAATTTCAGGAAGTTGATGGATCATTTCAACGCAGTTTACCAACTTGGCCAGGAAAAGTCGAGTACAGAATTTCTAGCGATAGTACTCGGCGACAAATTTTTAACCAGGCTAACGAAACTGTCGCGGAAAATCTAGATTTAATTTATAATATGCTAATTCCCTCGAAAAATGAAGCGATAAGCGGAGACTTACTAGCCGATTGCCATACCTGGACACGAGAAAATCTCATTAACCTATTGATGCAGCGTGTAGCATACGTTAATGAGTACAATTCCTTAAAAGAAGGTGCGAAAATGCAAGAAATTAACTTGATTAATGCAATGACATATTTCCAATACCGTGCTGGAGTTCATGAAAATGTTATCCACGCTATTACGCTTAACGAAGCCCTCACAAGCTTGCAAAAACCCGCAAGCTTAAGACTGGCAATGATATCTCACCTAGTGCTAGGACATGAGGGCTTCACAGATGTAATGAAAATCGCTATTAATGCATGGATGAAAAAAAACGCTATTTACTGGCCTCTTTTTTTTATTACCAATAAGGTAACGAATATTTCCATTTGGGCAAAGATTTGGAATCCACAAAGGGATGGTCGTATACCTAATAGTAAGTCTTTCTTTGCACAAATTAAGATCATGAATTTTTTTATATCTTTGTCTGTTCCATATCTAGGTATGCATCTGTCAAGTGGCTGGTGGAATCAACTAAATATTGTACAAAACGTTGGTTATAAACCCGCAAAGCCACGACGCAATATCGCCACTCAAACTGATCAAGTAGTTGCTGATTCGATGAGACCTGAGCGTTTTTTGGAGCGTATTCTTGAAATAGAAAAGGTGACTACCAGCTTTCCCTCACCAAAACATTTGCAGAAGACAGCTATGTTAAGGCGAATGAACCAAATTCCTGAAGCTTTGAGAAAAACAAGGCATTTGAAAGAGGAACTTGAGAAACTTTTAAAACGAGTTGAGGCATGTACAGATAAGTTGTCGATTATTGATAATAATTATGCGTGTACGATTGAAGATTGTTTTGAACAGTATGTGTAAGTATATTTTATTCAGCCATCTTAATGTATAACTATATTTTATTACATTTTCTTTCTTATTTGAATAGTCCTCAAATCAGTGAAGCACACCCTGTCATGAGCCGACCGACGTCACCTATGCAAGCCTCAACTGTACAGAAAGCACTGGCCTCAGCCGTACCACAACCGACGTCACCTGAACATGCTTCAACCCCAACCATTATGCAAGCACCAGCTTCCCAGCCGACCTCACCTACGCACGCCGCGGTCTCACTGGAAGTTGAAACACCGGCTTCAATCATGCCCCGGCCGACGTCACCTGCCTCAAC
This sequence comes from Philotrypesis tridentata, assembly GCA_018906965.1. NCBI lineage: Eukaryota > Metazoa > Arthropoda > Insecta > Hymenoptera > Pteromalidae > Philotrypesis > Philotrypesis tridentata. Next base: position 26,509 of record JACCIB010001204.1, read on the forward strand.
CGTAGAGGAAACAGTGGCTGCATCCGTACCTTCACCTGACAATACCTCGGCTCTAATATCAATGCCACCACCGGCTTCATCTGTACAACAACCTATCTTACCTGATTCAACGGTGACAAATTTGAAGCGTATGAACGTAATAGAAGAGACGCGTACATGGTTTGAGTGGCAGGACGCAACAACGGCAAAAAAACGCATCGCTAATAGGGAAAAGAAAACGACAGCGCAAGCCCAACATTTCACAATGCAGGAATGCACTATATTAAGAAGAATATGCTGTGCAATCTTTGCTGAGAAAGAAGTACTATTTTCGATGAGAATCTATATACATAAAAATAACATTAGTAGAAATCATGCAAGTGCGGCGATAAGAAAGAAAATGTATGAAGTGGTAAAGTGTTCAGAGAAACAATTAGAATTATGTGGACTTACGCGGACTCAAGCAAAATCTTTGCGTTCGAAATATTCCAAATAAATTTCATATTTTTAAAATTGTTGTATAATGACAAATTTAATTATGACATCACATCACATAACTATTATAAGCTACAACTACATCACAATAAATATCACATCGAAGCTAATATGTATTTATTTATATTTTTTTAATAAATTTGTTTAATATAAAATATTCAACATATTTTCCATTATTTACTTAAGTTACTTCAATTTTTCATTAATAATCGTACATTTTCCATGCAATATATATTACAAAAAATAATATTAATACATACCATTCAATTGCGATAACGATTATTGGCCTATTAAATAAGAATTAACATTTTTAATTTTTGGTCTTTTCTATGAAGCATCTCATGAATATCAGCCAGGTTCTCCTGTACAAAATGGTCAAAATAGTAAAATATATGCATATAATCGTATTGAAATTGCAAGTGGACTGATACCAGCCATAGAAGTAAAACGTCAACAAAAAAAGGGGTTTCTACACTATGTAAAATCGATTTATCTTGGAATTGAGAGTAAATGAAATGTGAATATTTTTAACAAATTTGTAGGGAGGGTGGGTAAAGCAGCCATAACAATACATAAATTTTATGTATTGTTATGCCGGTCCCAAGCCCGGAAAAATGCCGAGGGACCACTACGCGCATAGTCACAAAATCCCCCTGCTCGGACTTTGCCAAATGTATTACAACCTACTTAGCTCCTCATACGAATCTTATGGTTCTAATTTACCTGTAATTTGGAGTACTGAATTTCAGTTCATCCTCCGCATTCTTTAAGTAGTCGCACAGAAAAGGAATATATCTAATTACATGTGTCAGACCCCCGTTGTCACGCGCGAGTGTAACTGTCTCTCTCAATATGTCGATCTCGCTCTCTCTCCCTGTCATTCTCTCGATCTTTCGATCTCTGTCACTCTTCGGATCTCTCGATCTCTCTATCGATCTCTCTCTCAATCTCTCTCAACCTCTCTCGATCTCTCAACCTCTCTCGCTCTCTCTCTCTCTCTCTCTGTCTCTCTCTCTCTCTCCTTCTCTCTCTCTCGATGCCTCCCTGAATCTCTTTTGATCTATCTAGCTCTTAAAAAAACCACTATAAAAATACCCTATTCGTGTGGATGTATGTGCATGTGTGATAGTGGAGTAGGAGCCACTTTAAAAATTCTCCAAGTGTGAGATTGAAGTGTGTATATGTGTGTGTGTGTGTGTGTGTGTGTGTGTGTGAGTGAGGGGGGCGTGGTTAAATGCATTAGCGGGTGGATAGGTATCGAAGCGATCCGAGGGTTGATTGATATCCATTCATCCACTCGTTAGGTAGGGTATAATATTATCATCATCCACATCACCACCATCGCAGGACCAGCAGCATCGAGGAACCAGGACCAAGGATATCGAGGGACATCGCGGGATAATCGGATAAGTACCTTCCTCTGGAAATACATATTATAAAGTATGCAAAGGATCAAGCAAGTCCATTGCCAAAGGTGTCGGGGTGAGAAATCTCGGATTTTCTTAAAAAATAACCATTCCTACCCTCCCCCGCCCTCGGGAGTGGCCGACAAGGGGTGTTACAGTGTCGGCGTGAGAAATCTCGGATTTTCTTAAAAAATAACCATTCCTACCCTCCCCCGCCCTCGGGAGGGGCCGACAGGGGGTGTTACAGTGTCGGCGTGAGAAATCTCGGATTTTCTTAAAAAATAACCATTCCTACCCTCCCCCGCCCTTGAATGTAGCCGACCAAGGGGTGTTACAGTGTCGGCGTGAGAAATCTCGGATTTACTTAAAAAATAACCATTCCTACCCTCCCCCGCCCTCGAATGTAGCCGACCAAGGGGTGTTACAGTGTCGGGAGTTTCCGGACCTATTATGAAAAAACTCGGATTTTCTTGAAAAATAACCATTCCTACCCTCCCCGGGTAGGTAAATTCCAACCCCCTACCTTACCGACTTATAACGACTGTGGTTAAGGAGTTATGGTGATCCGACTGTGTTATTGAGCCGCAGGGGTCGAGAGGGGTTATGGAGATGAGTAGAGTGAGCTATGGGTTTAGTTGGGGTATGGGGTTCTAGCATTCGGGGCAAAAGACTTAGAGGGCTATACCCAATACTTTCCGTAATCACCACATACCAAGAAAATATTCAATAACTTAATAATAGGTGGGTGGGTAAAGCAGCCATAACCAGTTTATGCCGGTCCCAAGCCCGGATAAATGCTGAGGGCCCAACTGTGATTAAAGTTGAGACAGAGACTTGTTAACAAAATAAATACTTCGAGTTTTAGTAAAATATGTAGAAAATTTTGTGCCACGCAGATCTCATTGATTTTCTGCGATCCGCGTACGAAAATAGTTGAAAATTTGTGTCAAAAAAGTTTATGGTCCCAGAGTTCTCAAGATTTTCGTGAGTAAAATTTACTTAGTAACCACGGATAAACACGATTCTTTCAAAAAGTGGGGATGCAAAACGCAGAGAATTTCGTAAAATGCTAAACTGGTGGATCTTCTGATGTACGCGTTCTCGCACAATTACATTTATAATGGCACTTTGTGGAATACCACAATTTTTGTGTTCCGATCAGTTATGAATGACAATCGATAACATGAAAATATCTTTCATCTGTCGTGAATCTTCCAGGGATCCTATTTGTAATATGACAGACAATTTTCTAAGTATTTTGTAGTTTTTTGACGTAATACCCGGACTTTTTACCGAGTTTGGACTCAATCAAGGTGCCATTCGATAGAGCTCGGAAAGACCTATCATATGCCTTGGATACCCCATGGTTAAAAACTTATTATAAGTTAAAAACGATACAAGTACAATAATTGTAGTTAAAATTGCTTCTATATTACAATTGTAATTTGTTCAGTTTTTGTTTTCGGCGAATTTTATAGTTTTTTGACTGAATACCCATAGTTTTGATCGATTTTGGAAAAAAGTTGGGAACCTTTCGATAGAGCTCGGACAGATCTTTCATATGACTTGGATACCCCATGGTTCATAGCTACTTATTCTGAATAAAAAACGATTAAACCGCAAAAATTTCCAATTGTACATTTTGCTGTCAGCGAATTTTATAGTTTTTTGACTGAATACCCATAGTTTTCATCGATTTTGGAAAAATGTACGATACCTTTGGATAGAGCTCGACCAGATCTTTCATATGGCTTGGATACCCCATGGTTGATAGCTACTTATTCTGAATAAAAAACGATTGAACCGCAAAAATTGCCAATTGTACATTTTGCTTTCAGCGAATTTTATAGTTTTTTGACTGAATACCCATAGATTTCATCGATTTTGGAAAAAAGTACGATACCTTTGGATAGAGCTCGACCAGATCTCATATGGCTTGGATAACCCATGGTTGATAGCTACTTATTCTGAATAAAAAACGATTAAACCACAAAAATTGCCAATTGTAAATTTTGCTTTCGGCGAATTTTAGTTTTTTGACTGAATACCCATAGTTTTCATCGATTTTGGAAAAATGTACGATACCTCAGGATGAAATTCTGAGTCGAATGTGCCACACTTGTACTTTTCTTCAATTTGGGCCTAGAACTTAGAAAAATTTCGAAAAAATTGGAAAATTTTCCAAGTCCTGGAAATGTTCAGAATCTTGTGAAACGCAAAAATCCGTCGGACATTCTCAGTTTGCTGTGTAATGAAGTCGTCGCACATAGGTGTGCAGCCCTCGCACATAGGTGTCCAGCCGTCGCACATAAGTTCGCAGCCTGATTTTCTTAAGGATAACCATTCCTACCCTCCCCCGCCCTCGGGAGGGGCCGGTAAGAGGTGAAATACAAAGATCCATCCGAGATATTCAGTTTGGGACGTAATTCACTCTTCGCACATAAGTGATAGCTCGTCGCACATAGTTGTCAGCCCGTCGCACATAAGTGTCAGAGTCCAAAATTCGGGAAAATGATCGGGAAGAAATTCCGAGTCGAATCAGCCATACTTGCATTTTTTTCAATTTGGGCCGGGAACTTAGGAAAATTTCGAAAAAAGTCGAAAATTTTTCAAGTCCTAGAAATGTTCAGAATCTTGTGAAATGCAAAGATCCGTTAGAGATTTTCAGTTTGCAGTGTAACCAAGTCGTCGCACATAGGTGTGCAGCCGTCGCACATAGGTGTACAGCCGTCGCACATAAGTTCGCAGCCCGATTTTCTTAAAAATGACCATTCCTACCCTCCCCCGCCCACGAGAGTGGCCGACTATGGGATGTTGCAGCGTCGGGGAGAGAAATCCCGGATTTTCTTAAAAAATAACCATTCCTACCCTCCCCGCCCTCGGGAGTGGCCGACAAGAGGTGAAATACTAACATCCATCCGATATTTTCAGTTTCAGAAGTAATTGAGTCTTCTCACATAAGTGTCAGCTCGTCGCACATAGTTGTCAGCTCGTCGCACATAGTTGTAAGCCCGTCGCATATAAGTGTCAGAGTCCAAAACTCGGGAAAATGATCGGGAAGAAATTCCGAGTCGAATGAGCCATACTTGCAGTTTTTCAATTTGGGCCGGGACCTTGGAAAAATTTCGAAAAATTCTGAAAATTTTTCAAGTCCTAGAAATGTTCACAATCTTCTGAAATGCAAAGATCCGCTTGAGTTTCGGCGATCCCAGCCATCTTTACCGAATTATAGACCAAAATCTACATAGCCCTTAGGTAACCTAAGAAATTCACCGAAAAAGTAATAGAAAGAAGGGTCGTAGAGGAAAACGGCCGACGGATCTGGATTCGGCGTCGAAATTCCTTCGACCTACCAATAGAACATCATATATACTAACCGGCTGGGAACTTAGAAAAAATTCGAAAAAATCGAAAAAAATTTCAAGTCCTAGAAATGCTCAGAATCTTGTGAAACCCAAAGATCCGTCGGATATTCTCAGTTTGCAGTGTAATGAATTCGTCGCACATAGGTGTGCAACCCTCGCACATAGGTGTGCAGCCGTCGCACATAAGATTGCAGCCTGATTTTTTTTAAAATAACCATTCCTACCCTCTCCCGCCCTCGGGAGTGGCCGACTATGGGATGTTGCAGCGTCGGGGAGAGAAATCTCGGATTTTCTAAAAATATAACCATTACTACCCTCCCCCGCCCTCGGGAGTGGCCGACAAGAGGTGAAATACAAAGATCCATCGTAGATTTTCAGTTTGGGACGTAATTGAGTCTTCGCACATAAGTGTTAGCTCGTCGCACATAGTTGTCAGCCCGTCGCACTTAAGTGTCAGAGTCCAAAATTCGGGAAAATGCTCAGGATGAAATTCTGAGTCGAATGAGCCTCACTTGTATTTTTTCTTGACATGGACTGGGAACTTAGGAAAATTTCGAGAAAATCTGAAAATTTTTCAAGTCCTAGAAATGATCAGAATCTTCTGAAATGCAAAGATCCGTCGGAGATTTTCAGTTTCGTGCAGTGTATCCTATGCTAGAGCAATAGTACTTGCAAACCTTTACATTTTCGTAGTATAGTAGCCGTTATTTCGGTGAATTTCAACGGGAATGCCGCTATCTTGTGTAGTTTTTCAAGGAGAGTCCAAATCCGTTTGAATTTAGCAAAACCTTCGGGCCGTTTTTCTGTAATTGACGTTTTAAATTTATGAAAAAATCGGAAAATTTTTCAAGTCCTAGAAATGTTCACAATCTTCTGAAATGCAAAGATCCATCGGAGATTTTTAGTTTCGAGTAGTGTATCCTCTGCTAGAGCAATAGTACTTGCAAACCTTTACATTTTCGTGTAGTATAGTAGCCATTATTTCGGTGGATTTCAACGGGACCGCCGCTATCTTGTATAGTTTTTCAAGGAGAGTCCAAATCCGTTTGAATTAAGCAAAACCTTCGGGCCGTTTTTCTGTAATTGACGTTTGAAATTAATGAAAAAATCGGAAAATTCTTCATGTACTAGGAATGATCAGCGTCGAATTCTGAGTCGAATGAGCCATACTTGTATTTTTCGTCAATTTGGGCCTAGAACTTGGAAAAATTTCGAAAAAATCTGAAAATTTTTCAAGTCCTAGAAATGTTCAGAATCTTCTAAAATGCAAAGATCCGTCGGAGATTTTTAGTTTGGAGTAGTGCATCCTATGCTAGAGCAATAGTACTTGCAAACCTTTACATTTTCGTGTGTGTGTGTGTGTGTGTGTGTGTGTGTGTGTGTGTATAGTAGCCATTATTTCGGTGGATTTCAACGGGACCGCCGCTATCTTGTATAGTTTTTCAAGGAGAGTCCAAATCCGTTTGAATTGAGCAAAACCTTCGGGCCGTTTTTCTGTAATTGACGTTTTAAATTTATGAAAAAATCGGAAAATTGTTCAAGTGCTAGGAATGATCAGCATCGAATTCTGAGTCGAATGGGCCATACTTGTATTTTTCGTCTATTTCGTCCTACAACTTGGAAAAATTTAGAAAAAATCTGAAAATTTTTCAAGTCCTGGAAATGTTTAGAATCTTGTGAAGCGCCAAGATCCGCTGGAGATTTTCAGTTTGCAGTGTAATCAAGTCGTCGCACATAGGTGCGCGGCCGTCGCACATAGATGTGCAGCCGTCGCACATAAGTTCGCAGTCGGATTTTCTTAAAAATAACCATTCCTACCCTTCCCGCCCTCGGGAATGGCCGACAAGGGGTGTGACAGTGTCGGGGTGAGAAATCTCGAATTTTCTTAAAAAATAACCATTCCTACCCTCCGCCGCCCTCGGGAGTGGCCGACAAGGGGTGTTACAGTGTCGGGGGTGATTTCTGAGATTCTTATTAGTAAATACCCATACTTTTCATAGAATTAAGGTCTGCCATCAATGACAGTCGATAGTGCATCAAAATATCTGTCATATGACATGGATACCCCATGACTAGGACTTGTTATAATATAACAATACATGCTTTTCTAAGTATTTTGTAGTTTTTTGAATGAATACCCATAGTTTTCATCGATTTTGTAAAAAAGTAGGGTACCTTTGGATAGAGCTCGGTCAGATCTTTCATATGACTTGGATACCCCATGGTTCATAGCTACTTATTCTGAATAAAAAACGATTAAACGACAAAAATTGTCATTTTTACTGATTCTTGTGAGTAAATACCCATACTTTTCAGAGAATTAAGGTCTGCCATCTATGACAGTCGATAGTGCACCGATATATCTGTCATATGACATGGATACCCCATGACTAGGACTTGTAATAATATGACTAGGACTTGTAATAATATGACAATAGAAGGTTTTCTAAGTATTTTATAGTTTTTTGACGGAATACCCATACTTTTCATCGAATTTCGGCCCAACGAAGGTGCCATTCGATAGAGCTCGGCAAGGCCTTTCATATGACATGGATATCCCATGACTAGGACTTGTAATAATATAACAATACATGGTTTTCTAAGTATTTTTTAGTTTTTTGACTGAATACCCATAGTTTTCATCGACTTTGGAAAAAGGTAGGGTACCTTTGGATAGAGCTCGATCAGATCTTTCATATGACTTGGATACCCCATGGTTCATAGCTACTTATTCTGAATAAAAAACGATTAAACGGCAAAAATTGTCATTTTTACTGATTCTTGTGAGTAAATACCCATACTTTTCATAGAATTAAGGTCTGCCATCTATGGCAGTCGATAGTGCATCAAAATATCTGTCATATGACATGGATACCCCATGACTAGGACTTGTAATCATATGACTAGGACTTGTAATACAATAGAACAGTGTAGACAGTAGAAGGTTTTCTAAGTATTTTATAGTTTTCTGACGGAATACCCATACTTTTCACCGAGTTTCGACCCAACGAAGGTGCCATTCGATAGAACTCGGCAAGACCTTTCATATGACATGGATACCCCATGACTAGGACTTGTAATATATGACTAGGACTTGTAATACTATGACAATAGAAGGTTTTCTAAGTATTTTAGTTTTTTGACGGAATACCCATACTTTTCACCGAAATTCGGCCCAACGAAGGTGCCATACGATAGAGCTCGGCAAGACCTTTCATATGACCTGGATACCCCATGAATCCACCGAATGTGTGGGCCCTTAACCCTATAACTCGACCTACCTGGGCCCGCCGGAGGGGGGGGGGGAAATGACCCGAAATTGGGCCGAATTCGCACCTCGGAAAATTCCTGCTGACCCGGTTTTTGGCCAAATTTTCGCTCGGAAAATCCCGGAAAACCCGGTTTTTGCCCAAATTTTCCCTCGGAAAATTCCCTGCTCGCCCGGATTTGGCCAATGTTCGCTCGGAAAAGCCGAGAAAATTCCTCGGGAAATTCAGCCTCGCCCGGATTTCCGTCCATTGTCCGTCGGAAAATCTTCGGAAAATGTCCGGAAAATTCTCTGAAAAAAGCCGGAAAATTCGGGAAAATGAAATCAGGAAGAATTTCCGAGTCGAATGAGCCATACCAGCATGTTGTTCCTCGATATAGGCTTGGAACTTAGAAAAATTCCGGAAAATTCGGAACATTTTTCAAGGTCCTAGAAATGTTGGAATGTCAGATAATGCAAAGATCCGCTTGAGTCTCCGCTATTCGAAGTCATATTTACCGAATTATAGACCAAAATCTACGATAACCCTTAGGTAACCTAAGATATTCACCGAAAAAGTAGTAGAAGAAGGGTCGTAGAGGAAAACGGCCGACGGATCTGGATTCAGCGTCGAAATTCCTTCGACCTACCGATCGAACATCATATGTACTAACAGGCTGGGAACTTAGAAAAAATTCGAAAAAATCTGAAAATTTTTCAAGTCCTAGAAATGTTCAGAATCTTGTGAAACGCAAAGATCCGTCGGACATTCTCAGTTTGCAGTGTAATCGAGTCGTCGCACATAGGTGTGCAGCCGTCGCACATAAGGTTGCAGCCTGATTTTCTTAAAAATAACCATTCCTACCCTCCCCCGCCCTCGGGAGTGGCCGACAAGGGGTGTGACCGTGTCCGGGTGAGAAATCTCGAATTTTCTTAAAAAATAACCATTCCTACCCTCCCCCGCCCTCGGGAGTGGCCGACAAGGCGTAATTGAGTCTTCGCACATAAGTGTTGGCTCGTCGCACATAGTTGTCAGCCCGTCGCACATAAGTGTCAGAGTCCAAAACTCGGGAAAATGATCAGGAAGAATTTCCGAGTCGAATGAGCCATACTAGCATTTTTCCTCGATATAGGCTGGGAACTTGGAAAAATTTCGAAAAAATCGGAAAATTTTTCAAGTCCTAGAAATGTTCAGAATCTTGTGAAACGCAAAGATCCGTCGGAGATTTTTAGTTTCGAGTGGTGTATCCTCTGCTAGAGCAATAAGTACTTGCAATCCTTTCAAACTTCAATGGTATAGAGAGTTATAGCATCCTTTTTCGGCAGACCAGTCTGGGACCGCCGCTATATTGTCCAGTTTTTCAAGAGGAATCCGAATCCGTTCAAGTTGATGCGAAATTTCGGGGCGTTTTCGAGTTATTGCCGTTTCAAGTTTAGTCATAAATCGCCATTTTTGGAAAATGATCGGGAAAAATTTCCGAGTCGAATAAGCCACACTTGTATTTTTATCAATATAGGCTGGGAACTTGGAAAAATTTCGAAAAAATTGGAAAATTTTCAAAGTCCTAGGAATGTTCAGAATCTTCTGAAATGCAAAGATCCGTCGGAGATTTTTAGTTTCGAGTAGTATACCCTATGCTAGAGCAATAGTACTTGCAAACCTTTACATTTTCGTAGTATAGTAGCCGTTATTTCGGTGGATTTCAACGGGACCGCCGCTATCTCGTGTAGTTTCTCAAGGAGAGTCCAAATCCGTTTGAATTAATCAAAACTTTCGGGCCGTTTTTCTGTAATTGACGTTTGAAATTCATGAAAAAATCGGAAAATTCTTCATGTGCTAGGAATGATCAGCGTCGAATTCTGAGTCGAATGAGCCACACTTGTATTTTTCCCAGATATAGGCTGGGAACTTGGAAAAATTTCTACAAAATTGGAAAATTTTCCAAGTCCTAGAAATATTCAGAATCTCCTGAGTTGCAAAGATCCGTTGGAGATTTTCATTTTGCAGTGATGATGACCCGTCGCACATAGGTGTGCAGCCGTCGCACATAAGTTTGCAGCCTGATTTTCTTAAAAATAACCATTCCTACCCTCCCCCGCCCTCGGGAGTGGCCGACAAGGGGTGAAATACAAAGATCCATCCGAGATTTTCAGTTTGAGACGTAACTGAGTCTTCGCACATAAGTGTTAGCTCGTCGCACATAGTTGTCAGCCCGTCGCACATAAGTGTAAGAGTCCAAAACTCGGGAAAATGATCGGGAAGATATTCCGAGTCGAATGAGCCATACTTGCATTTTTTTCAATTTGGGCCGGGAACTTAGAAAAAAATCGAAAAAATTTTCAAGTCCTGGAAATGTTCAGAATCTTGTGAAACGCAAAGATCCGTTGGAGATTTTCAGTTTGCAGTGTAACCAAGTCGTCGCACATAGGTGTGCAGCCGTCGCACATAGGTGTGCAGCCGTCGCACATAAGTTTGCAGCCTGATTTTCTTAAAAATAACCATTCCTACCCTCCCCCGCCCTCGGGAGGGGCCGACAAGGAGTGAAATACTAAGATCCATCCGATATTTTCAGTTTGGGACGTAATTGAGTCTTCGCACATAAGTGTTAGCATCGTCGCACTAGTTGTCAGCGCCCGTCGCACATAAGTGTCAAAGTCCAAAATCGGAAAATCGGAAGAATCGAGTCAATAGCCTCACTTGGATTTTTTCACATGACTGGACTTAGGAATTCGAAATCGAAAAATTTCAAGTCTGGAATGTTCAGACTCTCTGAACGTAAAGATCCGTAGATTTTTATTTCTTGACATGTGCCTGGGAACTTATAAAAAATATCGAAAATCGACCGAAAATTTTTCAGTCGAAATGTTCAGAATCTTGTGAAGCGCAAAGATCCTGAGATTTTCATTTGCAGTGTAACCAAGTCGTCGCACATAGTGTTCGCACATAGGTGTGCACCGTCGCACATAGTTTGCAGCCTGATTTTCTTAAAATAACCATTCCTACCCTCCCCCGCCCTCGGGAGGGCCGACAAGGAGTGAAATACAAAGATCCATCCGAATTTTCAGTTTGGGACGTAATTGAGTCTTCGCACATAAGTGTTAGCTCGTCGCACATAGTTGTCAGCCCGTATCACATAAGTTTCAAAGTCGAAATTTCGGGAAAATGATCAGGAAGAAATTCCGAGTCGAATGAGCCTCACTTGTATTTTTTCTTGACATGGACTGGGAACTTAGGAAAATATCGAAAAAATCGAAAAAATTTTCAAGTCCTGGAAATGTTCAGAATCTTGTGAAACGCAAAGATCCGTCGGACATTCTCAGTTTGCAGTGTAATCAAGTCGTCGCACATAGGTGTGCAGCCGTCGCACATAAGTTCGCAGCCTGATTTTCTTAAGAATAACCATTCCTACCCTCCCCCGCCCTCGGGAGTGGCCGACAAGGCGTAATTGACTCTTCGCACATAAGTGCTGGCTCGTCGCACATAGTTGTCAGCCCGTCGCACATAAGTGTCAGAGTGCAAAACTCGGGAAAATGATCGGGAAGAATTTCCGAGTCGAATGAGCCATACTTGCATTTTTTTCAATTTGGGCCGGAAACTTGGAAAAAATTCGAAAAAATCTGAAAATTTTTCAAGTCCTAGAAATGTTCAGAATCTTGTGAAACGCAAAGATCCGTCGGAGATTTTTAGTTTCGAGTGGTGTATCCTCTGCTAGAGCAATAAGTACTTGCAATCCTTTCAAACTTCAATGGTATAGAGCATCCTTTATCGGCAGACCAGTCTGGGACCGCCGCTATATTGTCTAGTTTTTCAAGAGGAATCCGAATCCGTTCAAGTTGATGCGAAATTTCGGGGCGTTTTCGAGTTATTGCCGTTTCAAGTTTAGTCAAAAATCGCCATTTTTGAAAAATGATCGGGAACAATTTCCGAGTCGAATAAGCCACACCTGCATTTTTCATCAATATAGGCTGGGAACTTGGAAAAATTTCGAAAAAATCTGAAAATTTTTCAAGTCCTAGAAAAGTTCAGAATCTTTTGAAATGCAAAGATCCGCCGGAGATTTTTAGTTTGGAGTAGTGTATCCTGAGCTAGAGCAATTATGGGGTGGGGGGAGTTTTTTCCTCCATCACCCATGCTTTTTTAACAATATTGACTAGGGGATGGTATCCTTCGATAGAGCTTTGAAAGATCTTTCATCTGATATACCATCACCCATGTCTAAATCCGAATGTTTATGTTCTAGGAGTCATAAACTATAAAATTTCAAAGTTTCTTACAGTTTTTCCCTCCATCACCCATGCTTTTTCGACAATATGGACTAGGGGATGGTATCATTCGATAGAGCTTCGAAAGATCTTTCATCTGATATACCATCACCCATGTCCAAATCCGATTGGTTACGTTCTAGGAGTCATAAATTATAAGATTTCCAAATTTCGTTCAGTTTTTCCCTCCATCACCCATACTTTTTCGACAATATCGACTAGGGGGTGGTACCATTCGATAGAGCTTCCAAAGATCTTTCATCTGACATGCCATCACCCATGTTAAAAATCGACCGTAAGGTTTATAAACGTGAAAATTGGGATTATTTCATTTTTTTTCGTTTTTCGTCCATAAATCGAGTTCAAATCGAAAAAATTGTACTAGAGACAGTGCCATTCGATAGAGCTTGGCAAGACCTTTCGAATGAGCCGTCGCCCGCATGATTCTACCGAACATGTAGGGGTCCAACACCCGAAAGTCGAAAAATTGTACTTAGAAATATTCTACGGTCATTGCTAAACTACATAGACACTTCATTGATTGAATAAACTGCGGGGTATTGAAATTAGCCGAATGTTTTTTAATTTACAAGTAAAGAACTCTCCGCACATTTTATCCTAATGTATTGTACTTAGAAATATTCTAGGATCTTTGCTCAACTACATAGACACTTGGATGAACGAATAAACTGAATGGTTTTGACATTACAACCAATATTCGGTTATTTACAACTAAAGAAGTCTCCGCACATTTTATTCTAATGTATTGCACTTCGAAATATTATACTCACTTTGCTCTTCCAGAAGGAGACTTCGTTGATTTAATAAACTGTGGTTTACACTTTCAACTTCATTTAATCTCCGAAATCCACTACTTTGATCATCAGGTGTTTCTCAAATACTTTCTATGTACTTTTTCATCGCAAGCGACAACCTTTCCGTTCCTCGATTCGGTGATGGGGATGTTGACGAGTTGCTCGTCCTTCGGCAGATACGACGAGACTAAATTTCTTCTCTTCGCCAGTGTCTACGGCGTTGATATTCTTTTTCATCGCTTGTTTCTCAGATGAAGGTTCTTAAAAGAAATTTGCAGCTGAGCTAATCGATACACTCTTATTGCAGTCGAACAGGTGATTCGAACAGAAATCTTTAAACTTCTCTACGTTGCCTTTTGGAAATAGCCCCCCCCTTTTCATTATTGAGTGTAAACCACTATACACAAAGGACTGACTGACTGACCGACCGACTGACTGACAAGTGTCCGCGACGTGCAAAGTGCACTGGCAATCTTGGGAACTTAGACAAATTTCCAGACAACCCATACACTACTGAGCGTCCACCTGCCAGTCAGGCCTTGCAGATCAGTGGCTTAAACTGTAAGAGGTTCAATAAGTATTTTCATCGCTTGTTTCTCAGATGCTTTGTATTCTTTTAAATCAATTTCATAAACATTTTTATCGATTGACATTTGGATTGGAGACTTTCTTTTCTTGCCTGCATTTGAACTGGTCTTGTGTTCGTATTCTTCTTTTTCCTTGTTCCTTTTGAGGCAACTACACACGCTAACTTACCATTTTCTTCAGCTAAATAAATTATACGCAAATATAAACACCAAGTTTTCTAATTTAGTAGTAATCTGCTTGACGCATATTTTATCGTACAATACTATCCATGGGGATATTGTACATTCCTTTATTTAGTACATAAACACAAGGTTACTCAAATAAATTGTACGCTATAGAATAAAATCCAAGTATTCTATTATTAGTAGTTAACTGCTTTGCGCACACTTTATTGTACAGTTGTATTAGTACAGATATTGGACTTTCTTTGCCGTATTACAAGAACCAATGTCTCTAACAAATTATTGGAAAATTGAAAACGTAACTTTAATTTTATGACCGCGCAAATCATTTAAGCTACATCGTGTCCATGTAATACGGCAATATCCTTACATTATGAAAAGTAACGATCTGACAATTTATTTATTAACGCAGAAATAAATTATACTTTGCAGAAAAAATGAACATGTACCAATTCAACGATGAAGGAGAGTTGGTGGAGTTTGTGCCCCGTCGACCACAGCCAGGCGAGGGCCGAGGCGTTGGTAAATAGGCGTGATATAATAACATAAAATAGAAATGATAAAAATGTTAATCATAATATTTTTCAGATTACGAGCCTATTGGGGAAATGGTATTTGCCGGCCCAGCGGAGGATGCTCGCAGAAGCTGGACCTCGGACAGCGTGGCCAATTTAATAGTTGGCGTTCTGACCGCTACTCCAGATGTTTCTCTCCCGGAGAAATATCTGGTGGAAAATTGGGTGTTGCCGCCAACCCCTCACGTGGCTGCCTTGCAGCCTTCTGCGAGGAAGTCTGCGTTCCGGCGGCACACCGTGATTGGAGCGTACAAGCTAAAAAGGAAGTTGCGCCAGGAAATTTTGAACGGCCTCATTACTGAAGCCCAAATTAAGGAGGCGTGTAAAGCCAAGTGGCGTTGCGGCTAAATTTTTGGCATTAAATAAATTTTTATATTTAAACAAATTTTATTGTTATTTATTATATCCCAATAGTCAATATGTAGCATATATTGTTATCATCGCCATCGACATCGAGGATCATCGCGGGACCAGGACCAAGGACATCGAGGATCATCGCAGGACAAGGACCAAGGACATCGAGGATCATCGCTGGACCAGGACCAAGGACACGAGGATCATCGCAGGACCAGGACCGAGGACATCGAGGGACATCGCGGGATCAACGGGTAAGTATCGTGTATGTATAGTTAGAAAAGTATATTAGATTTAATAGAATTAGACAGTTAAGATTAGATGATACAAATAGATAGATGCAATGTAGGTACGGCTAAGTAGGGCTCTTCAGATAGGTCGGAATAGAGGAGTTTGAATAGCATACTCCACTGCTAGGTAGGTAGTTAGGGTGACTCTCAAGGAGCGCACGTATCCACACTTCATAGGAATGCTATAGCGAGGTGTGCATACGTTCGTTCCAAGTGCCTACCACCACGTCCCCGTCGTGAGAGTTGGGAAACGACGTCCGATTTGAGACGTCGGCCAACGGTGGATGGCTATTCTCAAGTTAAAGTATACGCACTACGTGTACACTGACTTTAGGAAGCGTGCGATCCAATTATACTTTCAATTTGCTAGATAACCTCCATGTTTATTTTTAGTGTTACAACATTTATTACATAATTTCGCTTTCGTATAGCAATAATTACACAAATGCTTACGCAGAAATAAAAATAGTTTTTTAACGTCTCCCGCTCGCTCTGGCTCGCCAGATAAGTAATACATCTTTTAAATAAATGAATTATATTAATATTTTTCGTTACTATTACATTTTTTCTTTAGCTACCTCACATCGCACATAGGTGTGCAGTCTTCGCACATAAGTGTGCAGCGTGTGCAACCGTCGCACATAAGTTCGCAGCCGGATTTTCTTAAGAAATAACAATTCCTACCCTTCCCCGCTCTCGGGAGTGGCCGACAAGGGGTGTTACAGTGTCCGGGTGAAAAATTTCGAATTTTCTTAAAAAATAACCTTTCCTATCTTCCCCCGCCCTCGGGAGTAGCCGACAATGGGGTGTTACAGTGTCCATTCTTGCAAGGTCTCGAGAAAATTTCAGCTAAAGCAATGATACAAGTGTATTTCATCGCAGCAGTCAATTGCGAACAGTGTATGCTCCACAAATAACCTTATATCCTAGTTACCCGAAAGTTCAAAATTGCCGAAATTGACAAGAAACCGTAAATGTGGGAAATTGATGAGGAAAAAAAATCGTAGCGAAAAATAAAACAATGCGTAGTGAGGACTTGGAAAAAAATCGCCCAAAAGAAAGCAAGTAGATCGATTATGGAGGGAGTTATAGGAAGTTGACAATGTACGTAATGAAAAATACAATTCATTTTAATGAATATGTATAATTTATTAAGATCAATATATACAAATACAATTTTTTTATTTTTACAGCCTGTTCAAATCCTCATATGAGTCTTATATGGCTCTTCATTGCCTGCGCTTGTGTGCGCTTCATTTCAGTGCATTGAGTCCACTATTTTTAAGTACTGGCGCAGAGCAATGGGACCTACATTTTTTATATACAGTGAAATATACATACTATATAATAATTGTAACAGATGCTTCTATCGTTCGAATGTTATTGAAGGTGTTAGGATAAAAATTGTGCATCCCTTCGAGCAAACGTATTTATTTGCAGCCAACGGTTCGAGCTAAGTAGAGCTCCTCATCAGGGCTTAAGAAAACATCAATAAAACTTATACATGTACATTACACACAACCGGAAAGCAGGAAAACCAGTTTTTTACCAGAACCGATCAACAATAAAGTCTCGGTGTCGCCAGATGGTAGTGCAATACCGGTACTGTTTATTGTTGATCGGTTCTGGCAAAAAACTGGGTTTCCTGCTTTCCGGCTGTGTGTAATGTACATGTATAAGTTTTATTGACGCTTTTTTTAAGCCCTGATGAGGAGCTCTAGTTAGCTCGAAACATTGGCTGAAAATAAATACGTTTGCTTCAAGGGATGCATAATTTTGATCCGAAAACTACTTGATAATATTTACAATAAAATAAAACCTTAAAAATATATGAGGCTCGCATTAATCGTCATCGTCATCGTCATCGTCATCGTCACTGTCAGTAGCTTCATCGTCGTCGTCATCGTCACTGTCAGTAGTTTCATCGTCATCGTCATCGTCACTGTCAGTAGCTTCATTGTCATCGTCACGGTCTGTACTGTCATCGTCCCCGTCACTGTCATTTGCGTCATTGTCATCGTCTTGACTGTCGGTAGTGTCGTCACCGTCGTCGTCGTGACTGTCGATATCGTCACCGTCGTTGCTACCGTCATGGTCACCGTCAAGTCTTCGTCTCTTAGCTGGGGATGGCTGATGGCTTGCATGCGCTTCTAAAATTTCTTTAAAATTGCGTTTAGCTTTCGAATATTGTTTCAAATTTAGCATCCGTCTCTCCATTCCAGTCATGCTCGAGGTGGATGCTAAATTTTTAAAATCTTCATGTGTTAAAATCTTTACCCAAGTTCCCCAGCTACGAGACGAGTCAAGAAACTTTGCGGGAAAGTATAAAACATTGTTATCGATAAAAGATTTAATTAATTTTTTAAAACGCGGACAATCGTAAACCGAACAGTGCATTAAAATTAAGCGCGTAAAAATATTGCTCGGTTTTAAAATCTCCTTCAACAAACGACTGCGGGAAAAGGAAGATTGTGTTTGTTTTCTGGTTTTAAAATACGTTCGCGGATTTACCGATTTTCTTTGTTGCCGACGATTATACCTTTCTGACATAAAATTATTAAAAAACGCAAAAACTTGAAATAAATAATACACATTGTCTTCGGCCCTGACCGCTCCTGGGAAGGTACTTTCAGTAACCTGACGGCATGCTGTGTACAGGCACTGAAAGTACTGAGGACATTTTCTGGAAAAATATTTCCACTTATTCGCATTTTGGAAAATGTCCTCGGGTATCGTGTAAGCCTCGGGAGGGTCAGGAACGGTAAAAACGGTATTTCCGGGCATTAAAATACGAGCATCATTTATCTCCTTAAAAGCATACCGATTGCAATTTCCGTCAAGAAACGCAATCAGTCTGTTCTCCGCCCAAAAGATGCGAGTTACGTGCTCTTTTGTGGGCGGAGAAGAGGCGGATTTACGTTTCCTGACGCAAGTGAGGAGCTCAAGGTCGCTCTTGGTATTAAAATCTACATAATTTTTCCAATTTTTTACGATAAAAAATGCTCGTTTCTTAAAAATTTTATCTAAAAATCGCGGAAAAACTGAGAGACTCCGACCAGCGGACTCTCTCGCAGAATAATGGTCGGCAAAGTTGTGGGATTGCAAGAGGGTCACATCCGAAAAGTGCTCGACTACCTCGATTCGCAGGTCCAAGCTTTCGGAGTGACCCTCTTGCAATGCCACGAGTCTGTCAATCGTATCCAGTGTTCCGCCTCGATGTTTAACAAAAGGCGGAAAATCGTCTGCACAACCATTTAAAAGCTCGTGTATAAAAACGGACTTGCTAAAACGTGTGCGTGGAATACGATGCTGAATCGTCTCATAGCAATGAGCATAGTCGAGCTCAGGAAAACCAGCTATTTCTTTAGCATCATAAAAATGGCCGAGTTTTTTTAAAAAATACATTTTACGCCACGACCAATCGGTATTTAAAAATAGTGCTTTGAGACGACGCAGTTTCAGTAAAATAGTAGAATCTTTGGGGCAATCGATTGTAAAACCAAAATGAATTTGTGTAAATAAAATAAAATATTTATATTGACTATTCGCAATCGAGTGTAGAAGGGTAAAAGCGCTATCGAGTTTTGATTTTAAACCGTGCTGACACCAGTAATAAAAAACTTCCCGCACAACATCTTGTTCGCTTAAAAATCGTTGTGTATAATATTCCACCGCAATAGCGAAAGAATAAAAGTCGTCCTCAAAAAGTCGTGCGGGTCTGTCGTTAAAATCGTTTCCCTTGACGTACTCTTTTTTTGTTTTAGAATTGTCTGGTAAACTATTAAAAGCGCGCATTAAAACTTTGTGGATGAAATCATTATAAAAATTAGTAAAATTTTCTGAACGTTCGACTAAAAACATTACGTACAAGGGATTGGATTGTAAAGTGCACATGCGAGCCTCGAACCAAATACAATTTTTAAAATCATAAGCGGTACTTTTAATTAAAATTTCTTGTAAATAATCTACGGCTTTAAAATTCTTCGTCGCTTGATAACGCGGTTTGTTAATAAAAAAATTATTTACGCAACCCGACTTAAAAGCTAATAAGTTAGACGCTAAAAAAAAAATAGAATCAACGTCGATAGGTCCACTCACGAGTTTTCTGGGGCACTCTCCAATTTCTAGTCTCGGCGGATCCAGCGCCGATTCCTCCGATGACTCCATTGTTGTTGACATGACTGTTGATGAAACGCGTTACATATTAGTTCTGCAGTTATTGAGAGAAAAAATATTATAAATAATTATTTCAGAAACTTACCAGAAATTGAAGGTGCCGCAAACAATCGACGTTGATTCGAAAAAAAACAGTAACAAAACGAGAAATAAAACTATCTGCAATGGGCTAAATTTAAAAAAAGATTACAAGAAAAACAATAAACAATATATAAACAACAACAATAATAAACAATATATAAACAACAACAATAAACAATATATAAACGACAAAAATAAACAATATATAAACAAGAAACAATAAACTATATAAACAAGAACAAAAAACAAATAGACTAGATACCAAAAAAAATTAAATAGACTAGATTTCAGGAAAAATAAGCTTGACTAGATTACAGACTAGGGACACTCCATGAATCTGAAACATAAGAAACTGTTAATTACAAAATAAGCTACTATTTCAAGGTGGTAAAAAGTTTAACTAACCTGTATCTGAGAGGCCAGAAACTAAAAAAAAAATAAAAGAAAATAAAAACGGCGAAAACGAAAAAACTGCTTGTTGGATCTGAAATAAACAAATATTGAACAAATATTATTTATTGACAATGACGTACTAAAACTATACTGTTTACTTAAAGAGAGAAGAAGCTTAAACACTCACCTTCACTGAGATCGGAAAAAAACAAAAGAAAATGGGCTTGAATCTGAAATACATGAAAATATAACGATATTATTGTTGATGCAAGGACGACATGTAAAAATATTCATAAGGACACCGCAATCAGAATGGAAAGAAATTTTACTCAAAATGGAATATACAACAAATTACTGTGTATTTGCAATTATAAAACTCACCTTTATTCAGAGGCCCCAAAGCAGGAAAAGAAAATAAAAGAAAAGAAAAACGGAGACAACCAAAAAACTGCTTGTTGGATCTGAAATAAACAAATATTGAACAAATATTATTATTTATTGACAATGACGTACTAAAACTATACTGTTTACTTAAAGCGAGAAGAAGCATAAACACTCACCTACAACTGAGATCGGCAAAAACGAAAAAAAATGGGCTTCAATCTGAAATACATGAAAATATAACAGCGATATTATTATTGATGCAAGGACATGTAAAAATATTGACAAGGACAATACAATCATAATGGAAAGAAATTTTACTCAAATGGAATATACAAAAAATTACTGTGTATTTGCAATTATAAAACTCACCTTTATTCAGAGGCCCCAAAGCAGGAAAAGAAAATAAAAGAAAAGAAAAACGGAGACAACCAAAAAAACTGCTTGTTGGATCTGAAATAAACAAATATTGAACAAATATTATTATTTATTGACAATGACGTACTAAAACTATACTGTTTACTTAAAGCGAGAAGAAGCTTAAACACTCACCTACAACTGAGATCGGCAAAAACGAACAAAAAATGGGCTTGAATCTGAAATACATGAAAATATAACAGCGATATTATTATTGATGCAAGGACATGTAAAAATATTGACAAGGACAATACAATCATAATGGAAAGAAATTTTACTCAAAATGGAATATACAAAAAATTACTGTGTATTTGCAATTATAAAACTCACCTTATTCAGAGGCCCCAAAGCAGGAAAAGAAAATAAAAGAAAAGAAAAACGGAGACAACCAAAAAAACTGCTTGTTGGATCTGAAATAAACAAATATTGAACAAATATTATTATTTATTGACAATGACGTACTAAAACTATACTGTTTACTTAAAGCGAGAAGAAGCTTAAACACTCACCTACAACTGAGATCGGCAAAAACGAACAAAAAATGGGCTTGAATCTGAAATACATGAAAATATAACAGCGATATTATTATTGATGCAAGGACATGTAAAAATATTGACAAGGACAATACAATCATAATGGAAAGAAATTTTACTCAAATGG